>JARYHS010012998.1:0-33014 GCA_031002005.1 Vandiemenella viatica | reverse complement strand
CTGACCATCCTGTAACATCTCAGTCTGGATGTGAAGTGTGGAGTTCCTTTCCTCCAGTTACTTGTATGTTTGTGGTAACGTATAGAATTGTGGTGTATGCATGGACATATGTGTGTGTGCGTGTTCCTATGTGGTTGTGTGTTTAATTATGTTGATAGGAGTCTACTCCATATCGAGATTTCACCATCAGTGACCATCAGTGTTGATGGTGGACGTAATCAGTTGGGTGTGATGAGCACTGATGTGTGTGACAAAGACAATCATACTTTACACATGCCACACCTATTCAGTCTGAACGTAGGGTGTTCAGTCCCTTTCCTCGAGTTACCTGTATGTGTGTAATGATATATGGAATTATGTGTATGCATGTGCATGTGTGTGTGTGTGTGTGTGTGTGTGTGTGTGTGTGTGTGTGTGTGGGTGTGTGTGTGTGTCTTTCTATGTGGTTGTGTGTCTAATTATGATGATAGAAGTTTACTCCATATCGAGATTTCACCATCAGTGGCCATCAGTGTTGAAGGTGGATGTAATCAGTTGGGTGTGATGAATAACCCATATGGCATAAGTACTGGGATGGATGGCGACAACATGTCATCCGTTGCACACACTCTAACACATCTGTCTGATGATTTTTGGCCAGTCATGTGGGGGTCAGCTCAACTTTTTCGTTGTCATGATTGGTCTAGTTGTTGTGTCTAGATCGCTGTAGGCATAGAAATGCACGTGTGTGTGCTTCTTTCTGTGTATGCATGTGTAAATATAGTGATACCTACCTTCAACTTACCACACCAGCAAAATTCAAAGTTGGTGACCATGTTAGGATTAGTAGGTTTAAAGGAAAGTTTGACAAAGGCTATCTGCCAAACTGGTCAACTGAAGTGTTTACCATCAGAAAAGTAAAATTATCAAATCCTGTAACTTATTTACTTAAAGATTATCAGGGTAAAGATATTGCAGGAGCATTTTACCAGCAAGAATTACAATTAACAAAACATCCAAGTACATTTCTTGTTGAACGAGTAATAAGGAAAAGGAAGAATATAGCATTAGTGAAGTGGTTAGGTTTTGATAAATCACATAACACATGGATAAATGTAAAAGATTTATTTAAATTATGATTCTTCAATAAACATCAGTACAACATATATTTGTTGTTTTTTTTTCTCCTCACCATAGCTAAGAGACTTTTATTTTACAATTTTTCTTTGACAATTATAGAACTTTGAGTCAATTTTACAATATAGAGATCATTTTACAGGTATATGACTAATACTAAGTACAGTGCACTGACAAAACCCCAGAGAAAATATGACATTATTTACATTAGACAGATGAACAACACTTCATCAATTACACGTCACGATCGACATTAGATCAACTTCATCAACAGCTATTTACATGTCATGATCAGCATTAGACAACTTCATCAATTGATATTTACACGTCATGATAGACAGATGACCAAAAACTTTTGCCTTGTACAACTATTTACAATTAATGATATTCACAAATATTTACAACACAACCCACCCTCCAGTGCACTGTAAAATATACACGGATAAACGCTATATTTATTCTTCATTCACACTTATTTTACAAAAACTCATTCACTCTCTGGTACAGACTTGTGCCCCCAAGGTAGGGTTCCCAATCCCGTCGGGGTAAATATAGCGTTTATCGTCCAATCTAGACAGACCCAGCTTGGATACTTCAACAGTTGTTACTCATATGGAGATTTGATGCAAATCGGAGTTGTTTGTGGTGCTTCACTGGTGCACCATGTAAACAGTCAATATAATCTTGTATATTAAGTTTTTTTTGTTACTGTGCGCCCCAGACCCTTGGCCCGTCTTGAGGTCTGGTTAGATTCTAGTCGGAATGAATACATTTTCGACCTTAGGACCCGCAAACTCCACAATCAGGGAACCATTCGCCTCATCTTTCATAACTCCAACAACCTTTTCGTTATAGGGTTCTATATTGAAACGATTGTTGGTTTTATATCCAGATCGTGTCGAATTCCTCCCTGTTGCGTTTCATCACTTCATATGGATCACAGCCGTTCACCAAATAGATGAAACTGTCTGTGTCCATATAAAGTAACTTGGGGCGTATAAACTGCGGAATGGCGAATTCATAGTGAAATCGATACATCCGCAGTTTAGACAGATCGAGAATGCACATCCCGACGTAGAGCGGCTTGTTGAAAAGTATCCGCACTTTCGCCATCTCCAGAGCCACAAAGTCTTTCTCGAAAATAGTCATACGCCTAAAGTGTGGTGAAGCCACATGCTTGCGGGCACCGCGGCGGCCCGGCCAACCTGTACACAATTTCACGTCGCGGTGTTTTCTAAGGTTCTCCATGGTTTTGCCGAAAATTGAATTATTCATAAGTTTGAAAAAGTCTCTCTCAAATTCTGATTTGGCTGACTGACGAGAACGCGTGTTGAGAGAGATGTATTCTTTCAACCACGGTGACTGGTTGAAAGAAATTACCCGGTGTACCGTGCCCAACTTCATCCCCAAGCCTATACATTGCTGGAGGACTCGGTAATGGAGAACATACCGAACCTTATCCTCCAGCGTTAGTCATCAGCTTGGGGAAAGTAAGATCCAGGGGCGGCTTTGTGGCTCTGGACATGGCGGTAGGTCTGCTAGATTGTCGTGTATATCCTGGGGAATCGTCAAGTCTACCTCTAAAACGAAACCCCTAGGTGAGTCGGCTGCTACGCTCATGAAGTCTATGCTAGCAATCTGCTCGGCCGATAACCATCGAAACCCTCCAGAGGGTAGATACTCCGACATGGCCCAGCCGTACAAGATTGTTTACATCAAAATACATGATGAAATTTTCAGGTGCGTCGTGGTTGTACTCCGCCATGTACCGGTTATTTGCCTTGGCGTACCTATGGACGCACTGACAAATACCACCACGAATTCCACGTTCGAAAAAGAGAAGCATGTCGATATCTGTCAGAAGATCCAGCTCGACACGCGTTCTCTTTAACATGGCCTGCCACGAAAGGCCTGGAGCTGTGAAATAGTGGGCGGGGTCCAGGGTGTACTTGTCCAAACATACAGCCCTAAATTTTTCAAACAGATCCGCAAGTAGCCGTACATCTGTCCCCATGTACAGACTTGCGTATTCTTCTAAATTCTTGATCTGGAAAACCCGCCACACTTGTGTCGCGTGTTCGTAGTCGTCATCCGAAATATCAGACTCTGACAAGCGAACTATAAAATTTAGACTTGGGAGGGAGCGTGGCCTCTTTGAGTTTATCCCACGAATCCATGTATTCGTAAGGGAAGACTCCTTTTCGCTTAACCAGTTGGAACTGCTCTGGGTCCGTGAAATGCTTACTGGTAATGTACATAAACGCTCCTCAAGAGTCCAACCAGCTTATCTAATGAGGACTGCATGAAACGGTACGAGTCCAGGAACCGCAAATGTGATTGAACGTACCTTTAATCTTTTTAGAAAACGAAATATAACGTTCAGTGTTGATGGGCTAGGACATCCATCCCATCTTCATCGAGGTGTGCTAAGGCCCTAACAATGAAGTGCGCATCATACCCAGACAAATTATGGAAAAAGACGGGTATGTACCTTCGATTCTTGTACTGTAAATTACAGTTATTGTGTGCAGCCCCTCTGAAATGCACCTGTGATGTGGCAATGATCGCGGACCTTAACGGCCTCCCGGTGCAAAGCCGTCACCACAGATGTGGCATACCGTGGCACTGGTAAATTTTGCCTCATCATCAGCCGACATTACAAGAGGTGTGACCGCCTTGTAAATTTTATCAACGTCATGGGCCAGGTTCACGAGTTGTTCCACTAGCCACGTCTCAGGGATTTTCCCCGAGAATGAGTCGAATCGGTTCAGCTGATGGTCGTATGCGCAAACGACCTGGTATGCCGCAGCAAAAGGGATGTGTTCCTGGACTGATGTGGAGTGAGAGGCGTTGGGGTCGGGTCTGCACGTATCAAAGGGTTTCAACAAACATTCAAAGTCCGCGTAAACGACGAATGGTACACGCTGTTGGTGTACAAAATCCTTAAACTTTAAGGTTTTGTCTTCGTCGCCGGGTAGGTCTACTCTTACAGCACCAACCCTTGCGCAATCGACCTCATGGCGTTCCAAGAGATCTTCGCGACTAAAATGCTGCAGGCATCTATCACATATGTGTGCCTCATGTTGATGGTTCGATATTGAAGAACTAACTAACCGCGACAAGTTCTTGATCCAGCAGTAGTGAAATTTATCTTCACCCTCTGTAATCAACAACATGTTTATATGGAAACCGCGTTTGACTGCAGCATGGTGGAGGGGTCCTACAACTCTATGTTTTTTACCTTCTGGTTCCAAGCCGTAGACATTGATGGAATATTCAGGGTTTTGCCTCTCAAATTTAGAAATGTCTGACAATTTTACAGGGAAGTCTATGCCTGCAAAATCTAAATCGTACTTGGAACGTACTTTAATATAATGACTAATTTCTTGCGCGTTGTGGTGCACCTGTTCGCGAAAAGCCAGGATCGTCCAAAGAAAACAACGATCATCATTGTTTTTAACATTGATAATTGCCTTTCTTTGCTTGGATATCGGATGGCAGTGCTATAAATGAAGAGCCCGAAACAGCGGTTCGAATTTAGCTACATGGATGTCGAGGGAGTTAATTTGATCGAGGCATTTGCCACTATCCCGGTCCTGGAATTCACTAAATCTCTTCATTGATATCTTGAAACACATAGACTTCATACCACTCTTCCAGGGAAGCGCTTAATGTGAGTTCGCGCATCTTGGGCATAAAACAAATACGGCTGACGTTAGTGACATTGTTCTTCTGAATTTGGAAAAGGCAATCCAACCCCACCTGGCATTTTACAGCCGGTGTTGAAGGATTGCGAATAATCGCGGAAATTTGATCATTAAAAATTTTGAAACATGCTCTAATAAAATTACCAGGATCTTTAAAATTTTCAGTATTTACAACAGTGATGTGAAGCAACCTATTCCGCGTAAGCACTTGCCCTGATAGTTGGCTTTAAGCGCGTAGCATCGGTTTACCTTTTTCCCCACCCTCAGTTAACGGTTAGCTGAGTGTATGGGCAGCCACTGGGACGATGGTTCGTCTGCAGCCCAGAGTGCCTCTACTGGCGACAGAGTGGCTAATAGATCCTCATCGTTTAGGATCTTCCCACGCACTGGTGCTGGGATGGGATATGTCCACTGCTGAAATACTCCTCGCACTGGTGCTGGGTTTGGTTTATGTCCACTATTGGAATACCCCATAGTTCTGCAAGGTCTGGTGGTGACATATAACATCTGAAAATAGACACAAAAAATTAGATTCATAGTTACAAGTATGGAAAACAAAGCAGTCTATAAAATGAATACATTACCTGACATTTAATGCTTTTTGATGGACCGTCCATCATGGGTTGCCTTCCGTTTGTGTGTAGGTTGCACACTGGTGAAGGCCAACAGTATTCACATCATCTGCAACATAATAAATAATGTCTGTCATATATGCACTAAGTATTAACATAAAAAATATTTTAAGTACCAAATGATTGCCAGTAGCAAAACAATTACTGAGTGGTAATCACAGGCAAAGCCATATTCACTAACATCTACAACAAAATAAATAATGTCAGTCACATATGCACTAAGTATTCACATGAAAAATAATTTACAAAATGTGAATCACTTACCGCCTGCAAGATTGTACCGCACCTCAAGGTTGTCCATGGTTATCGATCGTGAGTCTACAAATTCATCACTGATTAGTTGCGAGATGACGGGAAGACCTGTAAAATAAAATTAAAATAAAACTTACTTATTTATCATAATAATTAATGATAGAAAATTCACTCACCATTTGCTATATACTGTTCGATGTCTTCAGCAGTCAGTACTACATCCATGATATTCACTCTGTAAGATACTGGTGATCAATGAGGCTGAGAAGAAGTTTGGCACAGAATTTATACCCTATCACGAACGGTAAATTGTGTTGTCGAAAGTAGGTACCAGTCCGCTCACTCCAGGAATAGTGTATAACGGGACCCGACGCGTCACCCGGAATAGCGCTGCGTAGGAAACTACGCACTCCAGGAATAGTGATAACGGTACCCGTTGCTCGCCGACGCGTCATCTGTGGCGCGCGCCGGGAATAGCAACAACCGTTGTCGCCTGCGGGGGGTGAGCGCCCGACTAAGCTCCACAGAATACTCAGATAGATTCAGGTCACGCGAGCCATGGAATGTCTGCGCAGATTGAGGTTTGTGCGGCCATCTGGGCGGGCGGTCAAGGAACTATCGTATGCGCAAACCTGACCGGTGCTGCCCTCCTAGCGACCACCAAATGAACTAACGGTCCGCCATCTTGTGACGTGAACGCTAATTGGCTTATTTAAAAGCCCGCCAAGCCGGCATTGGAAGGGAGGGGAGGGAGGTCCCCCACCAACTCTATGACGTCATGAGGTTTTCCCGGTTTCTATACAGCTCTCTCCTTCTCCTACTACTCTCAGTTTCAGGTATAAGGGTGTGGTAAGATTCTCTTTCGTAGGTGAGGGGTAGGAGGTAGTTGTTCAACATATTGGAATAATTTGCATAGAGCAATTACGAATAATTTACCAAATACACTAAAGAGATTGGTTTGAAATTAGTGGAGGGGAAAGGTAGGTGTGAAAAAGGAAGCGAAAAGTGGGTGTATATGAAAATATTCATTGGAGCGAGCGCTTCATTGCAATTAAATTATATAAAGTACCTGCAGGAGGAAATATTAAGTTGTTTTGTGCAGTCGCATATATAAATATTGGACACATTTTCATCTTACAAAGTGGTATCTTTATCCATTTAATAGACTGACTTAGTGGCGTGGGTATTTAAACATGTTAGTTAACAGTTAATTTGTTTTATAGCTTTTAATGTGTAGTAGGGGAAGAATGGGGTCGCGGTCCCGTACCCCGGACAAAAAAGTGTAACATCAAAGGATGCCGCCTCCCCTCCTTACAACTTATACCCTCCTCCCCTCCCATCCTTGTAACCTGATACCACCCTTCCCTCCCCCCTTTTTAACCTGATACCCTACCGCTGACCTTGAAACCTCATTTTCCCCTCTTTGTAGCCTGATCCCTTCCGCCGACCTTGAAACCTGAGTTCCCTCTCCATGTAATCTGATACCCTACCGCTGACCTTGAAACCCAATACTCTATGCAGGTGTTTCAGTGTAACCTTATATCCTACCGTTGATCTTGTAACCTCAGTTTCCCCTCTTTGTAAACTGATACCCTTCCGCCGACCTTGGAACCCGATACTCTATGCAGGTTGTAACGTCATATGTGATTCGTTGGGGCTTTAGATTAATTAAAGTTCGTCGATGCAGCAGTGAAGCTATACTGATTAACACTTATCACTTATAATTAAAACGTTCGGTTTGCCGTGCGGTCGCCAGTCTGCTGATTTTTGCTAATTGGATAAACTAATTGAATTGCAGTCACAGAAAACAAGCAAGAAACTACTGAGAAATACACGCACGTTTCAGCTTTTACAGTTCATTCAATTTTATTCATCTGAAACTACAAAATCTCTAAGCAAGCCAGTAGACACTAAAAACTAATCTTCTTCACCATAGAATGCAGATTCGGGGATAATTAAAGTTGGAAACATTTAGTACAAGCCCCGTAATTAATTATTACACAATCGACATGGTCCAACTCAGTAGCGGTTCACCATACACAGTTTATGTGAAACCATTTCACTCATAACAACCTTCATAGTCCACAAAATGCCTCAGCAATGTCCACACAGTGTTTTATACCTCGGAACATCGGTTAAGCTGTACACACACGCATGCAGCCGCAGCTAGTTAGCTCCCGCTGGCCGTTACTCACTCGACCGTCGACATTACAAGACTGTTCCAAAGCATGCTAAACAATCGCTCAACGCCAAAGACGTTATATCTACCTCTCAGATCACAATCTACACTAAAAATGTACCCGTAATTTCCATGGTTATGTGACACTCCCTCCCTAATAACTTGTGATAATTGATCTGGTTTCAAATAAACTTGATCAAGTATCAGAAAAAAACTGTTATGTCACACTCCCTCCCTAATATCTTGTGATAATTGATCAGATTATGCATGATCAATTATCAAGACAAGCAATGAAAAAAATCACTATACAATTCTACTTTGGTGGCTTTCCGTTTGGCATTGACAATATTTTATACATTAAGTTCAAGAAACATATACGAAAAATATTACACACAAGACAAATCAGAAATAATAAACATAAGAAAAGAAAAAAAAACCACATAACACAAAATAGAAAAAAACATGAATTGGTATTCAATTGCAAGTTTAGCAACTTGCAGTCTGAAGTATTGCTTCCGATATAAACACAAGCTGCACTCAGGTCAATGACCTGTACACATTTATACCCCAAAGCATCACATCACACGCGTCACTTCACTCACTTTACCACACTTCTTCGAGCTGCTATATTGCTGTTCGCGCCTTCGAAGGTAAGGGAAAAGTAGGATTTATAGTAGTACAGAGATTTTCTCTCGAAAACAGGATTGATAATTGAAAAAAACATAGAAATAGCAGGATAGGATTCCTCCCTTTTTAACCATCTGGTCACAATCGGGTAAATTAACATTTGTTTGCCTACGCTCATTAGTTTTCCACCGTATAGATTTTCTGTCGATTTCATTCTCCTCATTAGTCTTCCACCGTATGAATTTTCTGCCAACTTTATCCTTCTCACTAGTTTTCCACCGTATAGATTTTCTGTCAATTTCATTCTCCTCACCTACAAACTGAGACTGTTTTGCTATACCAGTAACTCCTTGATATTTCTCGCCATCGAAAGTAAGTGATTCTGGCAGGTTATTACGTTCGAGTGCGTAACACAACTCGCCCGTTTGTTCTTCCGCGCTCGCCAGTGTTACGGAGTCTTTTGTGGCCCGGGTTCCAACAGTGCCCCGGTATATGCTAGTATGCGCCGACTGTCGGCCACTGCTCCCGCTCCAGTCACTATTGTCAAAGCCATATGGCTGTCGTACTGCTTTAATTATATCCAACTTTACTTCTCCGGTAGTTACAGATAAAAATCCCTCCACCTCAATTTTTATAACTTCATTCTCCCGTAATTTAGCCTTCTCCTTCGCAATGGTGTCACAAAAAATTCCATCTGCTACCTCAAAAATTTTCTCTGGTATATTTTCTTCCACAAACTCCCCTTGACATTCTCGAACATCTGTTTCTACAGCCCTAACCCCTTTATGATTTGTCTCACCTTTATTCTTCAAGGCATCCCCTAATATAGTATCAAACAAAAAAACATCTTCCTGAATTTTCTTCTTCCTTAATCCTTCGCTCCCTGTTTGTAAAATTACGTCTGCATTTGGCCTCTTAACCTGTTCTGTTAACTCGGAAATTTGAGAGGACAACTTATTCAACTGCCCGACCCACAAAGCACCATAATCGTCAAGTTTTCTTCCGAACTCTGCCATGTGCAATTTCTGCTCCCTTCCCATCACTTCGAGTTTACCATTAAGGGTTTCAAATTTGGAATCAAGTTTATCATTTAGGGTTTGAAATTTGGAATCAAACTTAGAATCAAAATTATTATTTAGGGTTTCAAAAATTTTGCCAGCATTTCAGTCAATTTTGACTCCGTCTCGTCACCCATTTTCGGTATGTTTGTCTTACAAATCCAACGGGAAAAGGCAATAAAGATAATTACTCAGTTGCTTTACTTTCCCCCTTCGACTCACAGCAAATAAAATCAACACAACGCTGCTATTGACAAAACACGTTCACCATATCAGAATTAAGGGCATGCAAACTGGAAACAAACTACTTCTGCAGCGTAAATACTCCAGCGCCTAGATTGTCGATATCCCGTAAGTGTCACTAGAATGACAAAGGAATTGGAAATGGAGAGAAAAACCCAACTCGGTTATCCTTCCTATAGGTGATTTGAAATTACAGGAGCAAAAATATTAAAGGAACGGAACGGATAGGAAAGCCGCTTCGCAGCAGCTTGCTAGCAGCAAATTAGCGCCCACTTAGCTTTCCATGTCTTCACTGTTGGCTGCTCGGCTCCCCTCGGCTGGTCGCAGATTGGGTCGGATCAGCTGCTCCCGCTCGGCTTCCTTCGGCTGGTCCCGGACACCCTCGTGAAAGTCCAGTCTGCGTAGACGACGGTCGCCTGTCGTCTGCTCTCGGCTCCGCTCGGAAATGCTCGTCTAGTTACTCTGTCCTCCACTGGGCTGCGCCACCTCCAACTGGTCTCCAAGTAGATTATCTTCACTAGCCGTCTTTGACTTCACAAACTCGTGCTGCTGGTATGGTATATCTTCCTCTTTGGCTATTGTCGTCTCTGAACCCAACTGTCATCTTGTTCGTAATTTGCCGTAATTTATCTTCTTTCCTCGTTATCCCCGTGTGTATGCTCGGGAATCGAAAGTTATTTCTCTTCCAGATGCCTATTTTACCCCACGTTCTGTCACTGAGGCGCCATGTAACGTCATATGTTGTTCGTTGGGGCTTTAGATTAATTAAAGTTCGTCGATGCAGCAGTGAAGCTATACTGATTAACACAATGTACTATCCTTTTCTCCACTACTTATCACTTATAATTAAAACGTTCGGTTTGCCGTGCGGTCGCCAGTCTGCTGATTTTTTGCTAATTGGATAAACTAATTGAATTGCAGTCACAGAAAACAAGCAAGAAACTACTGAGAAATACACGCACGTTTCAGCTTTCACAGTTCATTCAATTTTATTCATCTGAAACTACAAAATCACTAAGCAAGCCAGTAGACACTAAAAACTAATCTTCTTCACCAAAGAATGCAGATTCGGGGATAATTAAAGTTGGAAACATTTAGTACAAGCCCCGTAATTAATTATTACACAATCGACATGGTCCAACTCAGCAGCGGTTCACCATACACAGTTTATGTGAAACCATTTCACTCATAACAACCTTCATAGTCCACAAAATGCCTCAGCAATGTCCACACAGTGTTTTATACCTCGGAACATCGGTTAAGCTGTACACAGACGCACGCAGAAGCAGCTAGTTAGCTCCCGCTGGCTGTTATTTACTCGACCGTCGAAATTACAAGACTGTTCCAAAGCATGCTAAACAATCGCTCAACGCCAAAGACGTTATATCTACCTCTCAGATCACAATCTACACTAAAAATATACCCGTAATTTCCATGATTGTGTTACAAGGTGTTCCTTCCCTGTAACCTGATACCCTACCGCTGACCTTGAAACCCGATACTCTATGCAGGTGTTTCAGTGTAACCTTATATCCTACCGTTGACCTTGTAACCTCAGTTTCCCCTCTTTGTAAACTGATACCTTTCCGCCGACCTTGAAACCCGATACTCTATGCAGGTGTTCCTTCCAGTGTAACCTGATATCATACCGCTGACCTTGAAACCCGATACTCTATGCAGGTGGTCCAGTGTAACCTGATATCGTACCACTGACCTTGAAACCTGATACTCTATGCAAGTATCCCCGTGTAGCCAGATATCTTTCCGGCGGCCTTGAAACCTCAGTTTCCGCTCCTTGTAACCCGATACTCTATGCAGGTGTTCCAGTGTAACCTGAGATCCTAACGTTGGCCTTGAAACCCGATACCTCGCGGTGTAACCTGATATCCTGCCTCTGACCTTGAATTCGATACCGCGGGCAGGTTCAAACCTGCTGTAACCTGATATCCCGCGCCGTGAACAGTAGGCAGTAAACCAGTTTTGTTGAGAGGGCGGGCGAACAAAAACCGGTTCTCGCTACCTGGAAACGTGCTGGGGTAATACGATCATGTATTTACGCTTGGCGAGTCGAGTCACGCCCTTTGGATGATTTCAGTAAGAAATAAGACATCCATGAATTGAAGTGTGATAGTAAATTTAGGGGTTTGTTTAAATAAAAACACCTTGTATCTAATTTGATTTGTTTTTTTATGTCACCCACCATTGGGTAATTAAAAATTCATTTTCATCGGCACACACACAGCATTACAAAATAAGTGTCCTTTACAAAGTTTTATAAAATTATTTTTCTTGAGTTCTCGTAGAGGCGAACACCCCAAATCTTCAATATTGTAGGAGACAATAGTCTTATTACAGTTAAAAGAGACATTTAGTGTCGTAAAGATGTTGCTCGATATTAAATTATTTTTAAAACCACTTCTTTCTGGCCTTTGTCTGCATACGTTAATCAATATTCCACATACAAATTACAACCATTTAAACTTGGTGGGTGAGCAATGAAGTCTTAGTTACGTCTTCGGGGGTCCCGGGTTCATTTCTAGACTATTCATATTTTCCGAAACCACGCTATGGAAATGCCGCGGTGGTTCCTTTTATAAAGGCACACTTTGTTAGAAGTAGTGAAGAATATGTAATGTCCCCATAAATTAATGAAGAACGATATAAAGATTCCATGCTTTGTATTCCTTTTAGTTTTTCCTTGGCTCAGTGCTTTATGCTTCGCGGCCAGGAGACAGAGTTTGTGGGAATGTTCGAAGTTAGTAACACAATCATAGTTTAGTTATTTAAAGATAAATGAGATTAAAAATAATGATAACAACGCCAACCTGGACTACAATGCATCTATTTTCAATGCGTTAATGAAGTTCACTTTCATCTCTCGTAGTTCTAGGGTACAAAATATATTTAAGGATAGTGCAACTTTCCTAACAGTGATCATATAGATACGTGAAACTTTCTGACGAATTTTTATGACTAGCTACGTATTGGGGATTTCATTTTAATGTCTCCATTTTATTCCACGATAGTTCTTAACTCATTTGGCATTTACTTTCTGTTACTATAAAAGCGTCTCACGTAATTACAGATCTTTTAGCGCCAGAGCGACTTAGAGGTTAAAGCTTCTGACTGGAGACTGAAAGGTCCCCGGTTCGAATTTACGTATCGGTGGTGGATACTCATAGGCATGTAACAAGACATAGCTTACTGTGAAGTATTGATGGTTCATTTTTCTACGTTAAACTGCAGGTGCCCTTAAGTAAGATAAGGAAGGAAGGAACTAGCCACTCTATCTCCAATATATCTCCTTCGGTAAGGTTTCAACCAGAAACTTAAAGTACTTCCATTTAATTGTGCGCGCTAAGAGTGAGTGGCTGTTTAGAAAATAGAATGATTATGAGTAGCCGACTCAATGGGCTAAGAGTATTAAAAAAAACTAAGGACATAAAAATTAAGGTATTTTGATTTTAGTGAATTATGAATGAAACAAAATGTGATAATTTGGTGCATCAACTAACAGGGAGCACTATTTATTTAACAGTAAATTTGAAGAACAAATTATTGTTAAAATTATTAAACGAGAAAACGCAAGATCTCGAAAGGCTAAAAAAAAAAAAAAATAGGTTTGTCGAGGAAATTCAGTCACAGGGGTTCGATATCCAACACAGTCTTACAGTCGGGTTTTCTATCGTTTCCCCAAAATCACTCAAGGCGAGTGCAGAAATGATTACATTCGTCCACGTTTCAGAGGATGCATGTTTAATTTTTGAGACTAGTTGGTGAATTTTTAATGTTCGGCACTGTCATACGGGTGATCTTGGGTTTTATCTTCAATGCATTCCATTCGTCGTCTTTTCAGAGTTACTGAATGCCGGTCTGAAAATCTAGCCTGGTGGGTGAGTTTTTAAAGCAAAATAATTAATAAGCAGTTATCGGAGACATAGGTTATACTGAATGCATAGAGACGGTGCCTTACCACAAGGTCGGCAAAGTGACTTCTGAACAAGAGTAGTTTGAGTAATATCTCCACCATCAACCAATCTATAAACTTTACCAAACAGGACTTTATATACGTGCTGTAAATTTCTTAAGATCACTAAGTAAGATTTTACACACATTTATTTCTAAAAGTTTAAAGGTTTGTTATATAACATTGAAGACAGTGAGTGTCGTACTGAGCAGTAAAAAACGTAGAGGTTGGCTACTAGGGGCATCTAACACACTACTGAGCAGTAGAAAACGTACAAAGTGTCAACTAGGGGCATCAAACGCACTACTGAGCAGTACAATACCTACAAAGTGGCCACTAGCAGCATCTAACGGAATACTGAGCAGTAAATAACGTACAAATTATTCACTAGGGGCATACAACACACTACTGAGCAGTACAAAACGTACAAGGTGGCCACTAGGGGCATCTAACGCACTATTGAGCAGTAGAAAACGTACAAAGAGTCCACTAGGGAAACCAAACGCACTACTGAGCAGTTCAAAACATGCACAGTGGCCAACAGCGGCATCTAACGCAATACTGAGCAGTAAATAACGTACAAGGTATCCACTAGGGGCATATAACGCACTACTGAGCAGTAAAAAACGTACAAGGTGGCCACTAGGGGCATGTTAGGCACTACTGAGAAGTACAAAGCTCACAAAGTGGCCACTAGGAGCATCTAACACACAACTGAGTTGTACAAAACGTTCACGCTGGCCACTAGAGCCATCCAACGCACTACTTAAAAGTACTAAACGTACAAGATGGCCACTAGGGGCATCTAACGCACTACTTAGTAGTACAAAACGTACACTCTGGCAACTAGTGCATCTAACGCACTACTGAGCAGTACAGAATGTACAAGGTTGCCACCACGAACATCTAATACACTACTAAACAGTACAAATTAACAAAGTGGCAACTAGAGTCATCTAACGCACTACTGAGCAGTACAATACGTACAAGGTGGCAAATAGGAGCATCATACTTATAACTGAGAAGTACAAAACTAACAAAGTGGCCACTAGGGGCATCTAACGCACTTCTCAGCAGTACAAAATGTACAATGTGACCACTAGGGGCATCACACGCACTACTGTGCAGTAAAAACGTTCAAAGTGGTCAGTAGGGGAATGTCACACACCACTAAGGAGTACAAAATGAACAATTTGGCCACTAGGGGCATCTAACGCACTACTATGCAGTACAAAACATACAAAGTGGCCAGTAGGGTCATTTATCGCACTACTGAGCAGTACAAAACGTACAAGGCGGCCACTAGCGGCATCTAACGCACTATTGAGCAGTAGAAAACGTACAAAGAGTCCACTAGGGAAATAAAACGCACTAATGAGCAGTACAAAACGTACACAGTGGCCACCAACTGCATCCAACGGAATACTTAGCAGTAAATAACGTACAAAGTATCCACTAGGAGCATATAACGCACCACTGAGAAGTAAAAAACGTACAAGGTGGCCACTAGGGGCATCTAACGCACTACTGAGCAGTAAAAAATAACAAAGTGGCCACTAGGGACATCTAAGGCACTACTGAGAAGTACAAAGCTCACAAAGTGGCCACTAGGGGCATCTGTCGAGCTACTGTGTAGTACAAAACGTACAAACTGGCCACTAGGGGCATCTATTGCACTACTTAGTAGTACAAAATGTACACTCTGGCAACTAGTGCATCTAACGCACTACTGAGCAGTAAAGAATGGACAAGGTTGCCACCACGAACATCTAATACACTACTAAACAGTACAAATTAACAAAGTGGCAACTAGAGGCATCTAACGCACTACTGAGCAGTACAATAGGTACAAGGTGGCCAATAGGAGCATCATACTTATAACTGAGAAGTACAAAACTTACAAAGTGGCCACTAGGGGCATCTAACGCACTACTCAGAAGTCCAAAATGTACAAGGTGACCACTAGGGGGATCACAAGCACTACTGTGTAGTACAAAACGTACAAAGAGGCCACTGTTGGCATCTAACATACTACTGAACAGTCTAAAACGTAAAATGTGGCCACTAGGGTCATCTAACGCACTACTGATCAATACAAAACGTGCAAAGAGGGCACTAGGGGCATCTAACGCACTACTGAGCAGTAGAAAACGTTCAAAGTTGTCAGTAGGGGAATGTGACACACCACTAAGGAGTAAAAAATCAACAATTTGGCCACTAGGGGCATCTAACACACTACTATGTAGTACAAAACGTACAAAGTGGCCAGTAGGGTCATTTATCGCAGTGCTGAACAGTACAAAACGTACAAGGTGTCCACTAGGGCAAGTAACGCAGTACTGAGTAGTACAAAATATACTAGGTGGCCACTAGATGCATCTAAAGCACTACTAAGCAATACAAAATGTACAAATTATAAACTAGAGGCATCTAACTCACTATGGAGCAGTACAAAATGTTCGAATTGCCACTAGTGGCAACTAAGTCACTACTGACCAGTACAAATCGTACAAAGTGGCCACTAGGGGCATCAATCGCAATACTGAGCAGTAAAAAACGTAGAAGGTGGCCAGTAGGGACATCTAACGCACTACTGAGCATTTCAAAACGTAAAATCTGGCCACTGGGGATATCTAACGCACTACCGAGCATGTACAAAACAAACAAATTGGCCACTAGCGCCTTCTAATGCATAACTGATCAGTAAATAACGTACAAAGTTTCCACTAGGGCCATCTAACGGACAACTGAGCAGTTAATAACGTACCAAATAAAAACTAGGGTCTTATAACGCACTACTGAACACTAAAAAAACGTATAAAATGGCCACTGGTGGTATTTAACGCACTACTGAGCTGTACAAAACGTAGAAGGTGGTATCTAACGCACCACTGAGCAGTACAAACGTTCAAGATGGCCACTAGATGCATCGAACGCACTACTGAGCTGTACAAAATGTACAATGTGCCCACCACCTAATCTTTGTAGGCAGGCGGGGTGGAGGATATTGTCCGAAGACATTGCCTCCAGAAGTATTTGGGTGATGCAAAACTTCTCAGTTGGTGTGGCTTCTCGGTGGGTAAAAGGCTTGGGCTCCGTCGACCACGTCAACCGGACCCCGATCTTCACCTTCACGGTAAAGACATACCCTGGTCAGCCACTGCCCGCTACCTGGGAGTGCTGCTAGACAGGAGACTAACCTGGCTAGCTCATCTGAATGACATCCACAGGAAAGAAAGTGCGAGGCTTCACAGCCTCTACTCGCTTCTTAACAAAGACAATAATTTAGCCCCAAGCACTGGCATTAAGATCTACACGACCCTAGTAAGACCGATTATAGTGTACGCCTGTCCAGTGTGAGCATATACTCATACTACAAACTATACAAAACAGGGCACTGAAAAGAGCCCTGCATCTTCCAGCCAGATTTCCTACCTACGCACTCCATGAAGCCACTGGAGTTCCATATCTCCATGACGGATTAAACAACTAGCTGATGTTTTCTACAATAGTTCAAATAAAAGCAAAAACCCCGAAGTCTATAACATCGGCCGCTATGAGACCATTATCATCATCATCATTAGTGTTATTTGTCAGGCGGGCTAGGCCCGCTTGACTGGCTGGATTACCGTATGCCGGTCCTCAGCCTCGGTTGTTTTTTCTTTCGGTTGTCAGACTCCTTCGGCAAACACGCACCCAAGACCAGCGAAGAGGCCGGTCTGGCGGAAGAGGGGCAGTAGTCATGTAGTGTTATGTTATGTTTGTTGTGTCTTGTCGTCTCGCGGTTGAATTTCGTTTAGCTGCCTTCGTGTATTGGTGGGACATTTTATGTTTTTTTACAATTGGTTATTATTGTATTTTGGTCTTGGTGACGTTATAGCGATTACTAGTTTCCGTGTGTGTAGGGTGCCGTTTTTAGGAATCTCGTACCTTTAATGTGTAGTTGTATTAGACCGTCATAAGAGACCTTTAAATCTAATCAACTCAGACAAGCAGCAGCCACAGTCAATTACTGCTCCGTTGAGCAGAGTAGGGTGGAGTGTATTGTCGCTAGACATTTATTCCAGCTTCATTTTGATGTGGCATTTCTTCTCTGTTGGTTTGTCGTTGCTTTTGGCTGTCGATGTTTTCTTGAACTGAGTGGGTGCCACCGCGACCTTCTTCCTCAAAAGTGGTTGGCCGCATTTTGTGTCGTTCCATTAATGCTGCCTCAAGGGGTCAGAGGTGTCTTCTTTTGATGTGAGGTGATTTACAAGCCTTGTAAGAAGGGTGATGAGTGAATCCAACCGTTCTTCTCTTTGGTAGGATGATTGACGGGTGGTGTGGTCGCATGATTCTCTGCCGGTGATCTTCTGCCTGGGTTGACTCTTTGGTGGACGCCGTCTGGTGTAATCCGCGTGATGCCTAGTCGTCTCCGCTGGCATGGACCTGTTTTGTTGTCGTCCTGTTAGCGGGAAGCTGTGCAACTTCCGGCGCTCCTCGGGCCGTGTGGTAGCAGTAGGTTTTTTTTTTTTTTTTTTTTTTTTTTTTTTTTTTTTTTTTGTGTGTCTGTGCCTCAACGGCTTGTTTGTGAAAAAGTTCCGTTGCCGGGGCAACACTACTTAATGTGTCTCTTTGTATGGGATAGGTTAGTTTGGGGACACTTTTTATTACTCATTGAGGGGAAAACATGACTACGGTTCGTCAGAGACGACCTTATGTGAAAAACCCCTACAGTTTTCTTACAGTCATATCAGTTCTATTCAGGCTGATATATGATGCTTAGTGGTACTTTATATTTGAACCAGTGCCTTGGATTGGTTGTGCCAAGGGTATGGAGCCTTTCATCATTTTCTCTGTTTTGTTCTATACGCTGGTAGAACTTTTCGGTTTGCCTGTGGATTTCAACGTAGATCCGGTTGACACCGGCTTGGTCGTGTAGGGCGTCTGTTGGTGTATACCTTGATGCACGCAGAATGACCCGCAGGCATCGGTTTTGGAGTCTCTGAAGTTGGTCAATATTTGTTTTGGATGCAGTTCCCCACACCTGGCATCCATAGAGGATGTAGGGGAGGATGACTGATTTATAGATGCGGATTTTGGTTTTGACGGCTAATTGTCGACTGTAGAGGATAGGGAACAGGTTGGTCCAGTATCGCGTTGCCCTGTCTTCTTCGGTCTAGGATGTGTCTCCTGAACAGTAGTTTTTTATCTATCGTGACACCAAGGTATTTTGTTTCATTGGACCATTCGACTTCTTGGCCCATGATTGTCAGTTTTTTGTCGATTATTGGTCTCTTCCGGGTGAAGTAGACGGCCGCACATTTTGTAGGGTTGATCTTGACCTTATTTATGCGACACCATTTCTCTAGTTGGTCCAGGCCATGTTGCAGGTGGTTGATGTTCAACTCGTGTCTCCTGCCCGACGCGTAGACCGTTGTGTCGTCCGCAAACTGAGCGATGTTAACATGCGGTGGTGTCGGTATGTCGTTTACTGCTATAGAGAATAGTATTGGGGCCAGAACAGACCCTTGAGGTATTCCGGCGGGTATCGCGTAGGTTGAGGAGTTTTGCCCTTCCACTGACACGAAGAACCTTCTGTTTTCCAGGTAGCTTCCGATCAACTGAACAGTAGCAATGTCGTATGGACGTCTGTGTTCTTAGCTTAGTGATTAGGTTGGCATGCCACACCTTGTCATAGGCCTTCTCGATGTCCAAGAACACAGCCGCCGTCGACTTACTGTAATTAAATCCCCGTGACACGTCTTCAGTCAATCGGAGGAGCTGGCTTGTGCTTCCTACCCTGCTCTGGAAGCCAAACTGTTCTTTTCTAATTGTTTTTTCCGCTTCCAAGGTGTCGTTAATCCGCTTGAGCAGAACTCGTTCCAGCACCTTGGATGCGGAGGGGAGTAGGCTTATAGGCCTATAGTTAGATGGCAATCGTTTATCTTTCCCTCGTTTTGGGATGACCGTCACCTTGGCAATTTTCCATGAATCTGGGAAGTGCCTTTGAATTAGGCATGCGTTGATTATTCTTGTTAGCAGCACAATTTCTTTGGTTGGCAGTTTCTTGAGGTGTAGGTTGGAAATCTTGTCAGCTCCTGGGGCTTTGTTACTAGCCAACTTCTTTACTATCCTGCGGATTTCTCCTGGTGTAGTTAGCTCGGGCTCATCCTCTGGTTGTTCGGTCATGATGTTGCGTGCGGTATTTGTAATGTCGTCTGCCGTGCGTGCTTCTGCTTCGGTCAGATCGTACTCTACTTCTCTGTGTTGACTGGCGAAGTATTCCGCCAGCACCTCTGCCTTGGCCACTGGCAGGAAACAAGGCCCTGCTGGTCCGGTTATTGCGATGTTCGGCTCCTTGGGCTCCTTGATGGCGCGTACTAGCTGCCATGCGTCCCTGTTGTTCAGGGTGAGGGTTGTCATCCTGGTCTCCCATTTCTCTGCCCTGTATTCTGTCATGCGACCTCTCAGTTCTGCTGTTAGCTGTTTATATCTCCTCTTATCTTGGGGGTCCCGGAATCGCTGCCATAGCTTCCGGGCAGTGTTTTTTAGCTGTCGAGTGTTTTCGATATCTGGTGGCAGGTCGTCGGTGTATGCTGGGTGGATTGTCGTGGTTGACGCTCTCTTGTCTGCATCCGCTACCACGGTGTTTAGATGATTTATGGCTTCCTCGATGTTTTCTTTTGTCCCCAAGTTAAAGGTAGTTCTTGTTTGGCTGTGCACTATTCTCCTGAACTGGTCCCAGTCCACTTCTTTGGATTTTCTCTCGGTTGTGTGGGGTAGGACCCAGTTCTTGATTTGTAGCAGTACTGGTTGGTGATCGGATGACAGGTCGTTGACTGTTGTGAGTTTTATTCGGCGAGTGATGTCCTTTGCGATGGCCATGTCGAGGATATCTGGTCGGTGTCGTCTGTTGTGCGGGATGTATGTGGCTGATTTTGGGCCAAGCACCTGAATGTTTCGCCTCTCTGCTAGCGTCAAGAGCAGGTCTCCTTTTGTGTTGTTTACCCTTGAGTTCCAGGCTTGGTTTTTGGAGTTTAGATCTCCTCCAATAATCACCCTTCTACCTGTTGCTAGCAATGCGTCGAGGTCCTGCTCGTAGAGGACTCTGTTGGGTGCTAGGTAAGCCGACACCAAGACAATGTGGCCTTCGACAGAGTTGATTTTGACTGCAGTGGCCTCCATGTCTCTTAGCTGGGGTGTCTGGACGGGTTCATGCGTTAATTTCTTGCTTATAATTATCGCCGTTCCTCCACCCTGTTGGCCCTGCCTGTCGTTTCGGTATATTTTGTGGCCCGTTATTTGGAATTTGTCCGCTGGGTTTAAGAACGTTTCAGATATTAGGACTATTTCCAGATCGTGCCGTCGGATGAAATCCTGGATTTCTAGTTTTTTGTTTCTGATGCTGTTGGCGTTCCACATTGCAATCTTCAGGTCCTTGTGGTTTCCTTGTGGTCTCGCCATTATTTAAGTAAAGACATTACTCCTTTAATTAGGGCAAAGAGTTTTTCATTGTCGTCTTTGGCCTTGTTTATTTTTCCTATTGTTTTTAGCATTTTGCTCAGGAAGGATTTTCCAGTTAGTAGGCTTGTGACTTCACGGTTTTTGTTGGAGTGCTTGCAGTGACTCTTGTGCTTTCTTCTCTGCGTGTCCGTTGCCTGTTCTGGTTTCCCAGTGTTGTCTTCCTTTACATTTTTGGTTGTGGTTTTGTTGGCATATGACTCCTTTGGCTTCTTGTTAATGGTGGTATGGTTTGTTGGAGGTTTGCTCTGCAAGGGCTCCCTCTGGTTTTTTGCCTCCGTTATATTCTTGGTTTCCTTTGTCTTGTTGGCTGTCTCTCTGGTGCTGCCTGTCTCGTACTGCTTGTTGCCTTTTGGTATTTCACGAGTTTTTGTTGTTTGCGAGAATTTTGTTGTTCCTCGTTTTCCTTGGTAGGTTTCCTTTTGTCCCTTTCCCCGGGTTGTCTTGGGGGTTTTAGTGCTGCTTGAAAGGTTGGGCATCCGCGGTATGATGCGGGATGCTCGCCTTCACAGTTTGCGCATTTTGCTTTGTCTGTCGCGGGTAGTTTGCACTCTTTGCTGTCGTGCAACCCTGCGCACTTGACGCAACGACTGGCTAGGTGGCAGAAGTTTTTTGTGTGCCCAAGCCTTTGGCACTTTACACACTGTGGTGGTCCGTTCTTATGTTTGTATCGCTCCACTTGGATAATGGGCGGGCACCGCTCTCTTGCCGGCTTGTTGCGGGCTGCGTATGTGACCTGCTACTTGTATGAGGATTCTTCCTGCTGCGTTGCTGCTTCCAAACCCGGCAACCGCGATAAGAAGCAGCGTGTAAAGAGCCACAGTTGCAGCAAACGGCGTCCTCGCGACGCTGGTTGCAATCTGCGATATAATGTCCACCTCCACAACGAACGCATCTTGCTGGCTTTGTACATTCGCTGGCAAGATGCCGGAATTATCAGCCAACCAGCAGGGAGACATTGGTTGCGGGCGTCTATTGAGCCATACGCGCCAACAAGATACACTCCTAAAAAAAGAAGAAGTCGACCCGGTCGCCGTTCCGGGCCTCTTAGTGAGCCATCCACAAATACGTCGCCACCGGGGAAACGCTACGCCTCACTGAGGCTACATATATTCCAAACCGCGGTAACGCCCAGCCGGATGTCCTCGACAAAACATCACTCATGATATACACCTTCAAACATGGAGAGATCTTTCGTCGGACCACAATCCAGTCGTGCTTCAAATCAAGAATTTTACTCTACCACACAACAGCCATAAAAAAATAACAGAAACAAACTTGAACTACTTCTCCAGGCAGATCCACAACAAAATAAACACCACCTTCAATGTATCGTCGCCTGATCGCATCGAAAAGGCTATCAACCACTTCAATACTACAATCAAAGAAGCCGAAAGAAAAGCGTCCGTTACCACCACCATCATACACACTAACGTCTATCAAGAACTGCCAGCCATACTCGAAGACCTGAGATACCTAAGGAATCGTTACAGGACACTCTGGCAACGTGTCTGCGACCCTGCCGACCGCCGTAGATTCCGTCACTTCTCCCGCCAACTCACCGCGTGCCTAAAGGAGAGAAGATAAAATGTCCCAACTCTTATTAGAAAACAAGGAAGCCTGGGACCTAATTCGATCCTTAAAAGAGCCAAAGGAAGCGAAATCCCCAATATCAGGCCCGGCAGGTCCATGCTTTCTGCCGTCAGAAAAAGCCGAAATCCTGGTAGAGCACTTCGCCGCCCAACATGCAGAAGTGGTATATCCCCTAACTCCAGAAGAAGAACAGGCGGAGGCCGCAACAATTCAGCGTGTAGAGGACAGACTAAGCAGACCCCCTTCCGACCAGCCAGAACTAACAACACCCAGTGAAGTGAGAACAATCATCAAGAAATTAGACGGAAAGAAATCACCTGGAATCGACGGCATAGGCATTCACCTAAAGAACCTACCAAGGAAAGGTCTGGTACTTCTCACCAGAATTTTCAATGCATGTCTCCTACAACATTACTTCCCTTCAGCATGGAATACGGCTAAGGTTATAGCTATGCCCAAAAGGGGTAAAGACAAAACAATTTCGAGTAATTACAGACCAATTAGCTTACTCTCTGCTACCTCCAAGCTGCTGGAACGTATTCTGCTGAAGAGAATTAAAGCAAGCTTAGATTTTGGACAAATCATCAGGAAAGAACAGTTCGGTTTCCAAAACCGAGTAGGAGTCACCTGTCAGTTAGTAAGGCTCAACGAGCAAATCAGCAAAGGTTTTAACTGGAATAAATCAACAGCAGCCATATTTGTCGATATTGAAAAAGCCTATGACAAAGTGTGGCACACCAAACTAATAGACAAGCTATTATTCCATCACACCGACATACCCGACTGCTATATTGCCCTCATAGCAAGCTACCTCAAGGAAAGGAGGTTCTTCGTCCAAATCGAGGGCCAGAAATCATCTATCTTCACAATTAACGTGGGCTTACCGCAGGGATCTGCCTTATCGCCTCATCTGTTCAGCATTGATGTCAATGACATACGAACCCAGCCCAACGTTTATATTGCACAATTTGCGGATGACACGGTTATCTACACAACTGGAGGTAACCACGAAAGATATATTTCCAACGCCCAAACAGGCCTAGACGCCTTTAGTCTCTGGTGTCGAGAAAAAAAGGTGAAGGTGAATCCTACTAAATGTGCCGCAGTGTACTTCTCTACTAAACGACCGAACCTACAAAGACAGCTGGAGCTAATGGGGCTGAGGTTACCCTGGGTTACCGAGCACCGGTACCTGAGGATAACGTTAGACCGTAAACTACTCTTCCGTCAACATGTCCTCGACAGAAGAAAAAAAGCCCTAGCCGTGATTATGAATCTGACACCAATCTTCATGAGCAACGACTTGAAACTCGAAACAAAAATAAGAATATATAAATCAGTTGTCTTACCCATCATTTTATATGGTTGCCAGGTCTGGGGAACTGCATGCAAATCTACCCCGCTACACTTACAAAGAGTGCAGAACAGAGGCTTAAGAATGATTAGCCATGCGAGCATCTACACGCCAATAGACCTTCTTCACGAGATCACCAATATGCCTACCATCAAAGCAGAAATCTTTCGTCATGCAGAGAAATTTTTCACCAGGCTCGATACAATCCGCCCAGAAGTTGACAGATTGGAGTCAGTAGGTACAGTACTCCCAATGGAATGGCACAAATTCAAAGTGCCACTTAGCACAATTATAACACCAATATAAAGGATCAACTGCCACAAGCGATCCTTGATAAGAATATTCAAGGGTTTCCCATAAAGGATGTTTATAACGGTCAAAGCCGGGCTTTTCCCTAACGCGAATCATAGCGAATCCAACACAATCTATTCGAAGCAGTAGATTAAGCTACATACAGTAGTGGGGCTACAAAACGCCGTTGAGCCAGTGAAATAAAACAAAAATTCTGTTTGCGTGGTATATCCCTAGCAAGAGCTTCAAGAAACTCAAGCAAACTCTCTCGGATCCGGTAAAAGCACTAAACGCCAAGCCCATCATCTCAAAAACGAAAGACCGTTCTCGCCATGTTATTATTATTATTACTCCGCGATTCACTGAAAGTGTGTGGTGGAGGGTGCATTGCACCTATCGAAAAGGGTAATGGTTTGGATGGGTTATAAGGGATATGGCAGGAGGCGCCCATGGGCTATTGTGAGGAACCATCCCCGCATTCGCGTGGAGTGATCTGGGAAAACCATGTTAATCTACCACTTGTCCTATCCAAGAATTTTAAGGAGGAGGAGTACTTTGCAGACCTCCTACGAACGCTCCACAGCCCCCGGAGCCCAAGCAACAGTGTAGAGGAAGCGATGGAGCAAGAGGCATCGTTGACTTCGTGCACCAAGAAAGCATCATACATGACCAAGATCGTCCTCTGTCAAGAGAAGCCCATCAGAATAAGTCCTCATTGGCGCATACATGCTCATTGCCAACCCAGCTGCTGCTCACCTGTATGAGCCAAGAGGACCTCGAAGATATCAAGCAATTCCTAGAAACTAGGAACATAAGTTACATGGACTTCCAAGAAAACACTCGGTATTCAACATTGGGGGTTCATCAAAAAGAAACAGCTTCAAGAGACTACTGCAACATGGATGAGGGAAAACTCCAAGATGACAATTCCTCCTCACGCCCTGCAACAGATACGAGAAAGCCTCAGGCAACCGAGTCATCCGCCCCGGCCAGCAGCCAAGTCATGAATAGGAGTATACTGAATTCCAACAAGAGGCCACAGAAGCGGAGACCGATGGCAACGTTACATCAATGCTTCCGCTGCCAAGGCTTCAGGCATCAAGCTTTTGACTGTCACAAGCAAGTGCGCTGCGTTCGCTGCGGAGGGAGTCATAACAACATGGTGTGCACACGTCCGCGTGACGCAACGCCGACGTGTGCACACTGTGGCTCTAACCACGCCGCCAGTTATGGGGGATGCCCCATAAGAAGAAAGCTACAAGCAGCCATCAGAAGTCGTCAACGCCAGCGTCAACCCAGTCACTCCCAACAAATGGGAAGACAGGAAGGACCTCAGAGATGGTCATCAAGCCACAATAATCATCCGCCGACCAGCAGTAAAATACACACAAAGTGGCCACTAGGGGCATCTTACGCACTACTGAGCAGTATAAAACGCACAAAGTTGCAACTAGAGGCATCTAAAGCACTTCTGCGCAGTACAATCCAAACAAAGTGGCCACTAGGGGCATCTAACGTAGTACTGAGCAGTATAAAACGCACAAAGTGGCAACTAGAGGCATCTAAAGCTCTTCTGAGCAGTACAGTACACACAAAGCGGCCACTGGGGGCATCTAACACACAACTGAGCAGTATAAAACGCACAAAGTGGAAACTAGAGGCATCTAAAGCAATTCTGAGCAGTCCAATACACACAAAGTGTCCACTAGGGGCATCTAAAGCACTTCTGAGCAGTACAATACACACAAAGTGGCCACTACGGGCATCTAACGCACTACTGAGTAGTGTAAAACGAACAAAGTGGCAACTAGAGGCATCTAAAGCACTATTGAGCAGTAAAATACACACAAAGTGGCCGCTAGGGGCATCTTACGCACTACTGAGCAGTATAAAACGCACAAAGTGTCAACTAGAGGCAACAAAAGCACTTCAGAGCAGTACAATACACACAAAGTGGCTTCTAGGGGCATCTAACGCAATACTGAGCAGTATAAAACGCACAAAGTGGAGACTAGAGGCATCCAAAGCACTTCTGAGCAGT
This sequence comes from Vandiemenella viatica, assembly GCA_031002005.1. NCBI lineage: Eukaryota > Metazoa > Arthropoda > Insecta > Orthoptera > Morabidae > Vandiemenella > Vandiemenella viatica. Next base: position 6,451 of record JARYHS010012998.1, on the reverse strand, counting down.
ACAATACACACAAAGTGGTGACTGAGGGTATCTAACGCACTACTGAGCAGTATAAAACGCACAAAGTGGCTACTAGAGGCATCTAAAGCACTTCTGAGCAGTACAACACACACAAAGTGGCCACTACGGGCATGTAACGCACTACTGAGCAGTGTAAAACGCACAAAGTGGCAACTAGAGGCATCTAAAGCACTACTGAGCTGGACAATACGCACAGAGTGGCCACTAGGGGCATCTAAAGCACTTCAGAGCAGTACAATAAACACAAAGTGGCCACTAGGGACATCTAACGCACTACTGAGCAGTATAAAACGCACAAAGTGGCAACTAGAGGCATCTAAAGATTTACTGAGCAGTACAATACACACAAAGTGGCCATTAGGGGCATATAACGCACTTCTGAGCAGTACAAAACACACAAAGTGGCCACTAGGGGCATCTAACGCACTACTAAGCAGTATAGAACGCACAAAGTGGCAACTAGAGGCATCTAAAGCACTTCTGAGAAGTACAATACACACAAAGTGGCCACTAGGGGTATCTAACGCACTACTGAGCAGTATAAAACGCACAAAGTGGCAAGTAGAGGCAACTAAACCACTTCTGAACTGTACAATAGACACAAAGTGGCCACTACTGGCATCTAACGCATTACTGAGTAGTGTAAAACGCACAAAGTGGCAACTAGAGGCATCTAAAGCACTACTGAGCAGTACAATACACACAAAGTGGCCACTAGGGGCATCTAACGCACCACTGAGCAGTATAAAACGCACAAAGTTTCAACTAGAGGCAGCGAAAGCACTTCAGAGCAGTACAATATACACAAAGTGGCCACTAGGGGCATCTAACGCACTACTGAGCAGTATAAAACGCACAAAGTGGAGACTAGAGGCATCCAAAGCACTTCTGAGCAGTACAATACACACAAACTGGTGACTGGGGGTATCTAACGCACTACTGAGCAGTATAAAACGCAAAAAGTGGCTACTAGAGGCATATAAAGCACTTATGAGCATTACATTTTTTTTTTTTTTTTTTTTTTTTTTTTTTTTTTTTTGTGTCTCTGCCTCAACGGCGTGTTTGTGAAGTCCCGCTACCTGAGTAGCTCTACTTTACGTGTCACAGTGTTTAGGTTGGGTTGGTTTTGGGGACTCTTTTTATTACTCTTTGAGGGGAAAACATGACTGCGGTTCGTCAAAGACGACCTTATGTGAAAAACCCCTACAGTTTTCTTATGATCATATCAGTTCTACTCTGGCTGATATATGATGCTTAGTGGCACTTTATACTTGTGCCAATGCCTTGGTAGGGTTGTACCAAGGGTATGGAGCCTTTCGTCAGTTCCTCTGAATTTTTCTACTCTTTCGTAGAATCTTTCCGTTTGCTTGAAGATTTCCACATAAATTGGGTTTATGTTTGTTTGTTCGTGGATTAGGTCTGTCGGTGCATACCTTGGAGCCCGTAGTATTACCCGTAGGCACCGGTTCTGCAGTTTTTGAAGGTGGTCGATATTTGTCTTGGATGCTGTACCCCACACCTGGCATCCATATAGGATGAATGGGAGGATTATTGATTTATAGATACGGAGTTTTGTTTTTGTGGCGAGTTCCGAACTGTAGAGTATCGGAAATAAGTTGGCTAGTATGGCGTGTCCTTGTCTTCTCCTGTCTAGTATGTGCTTCCGGAATAATAGTTTCTTGTCCACCGTGACTCCAAGGTACTTCGTATCTTCCGACCATTCAACTTCCTGTCCCATGATTGTTAGCTTTCTGTTTAGTTCAGGCCTTTTCCGGGTGAAGTATATGGCTGCAGCATTTTGTTGGGTTGATCTTCACCTTGTTCTGTCGGCACCATTTTTCTAGATTGATCTAGCCCATGTTGTAGGTGGTTGATGTTTAGTTCATGGTTCTGCCAGATGCGTAGATTGTCGTGTCGTCGGCGAATTGCGCTATATCGACATGTGGCGGTGTAGGTATGTCGTTGACTACTACTTTGAAGAGAACTGGTGCCAAAACAGAGCCCTGCGGAATTCCGGTCGGGATGGGGTAGGTAGATGAATTTTGGCCCTCAACTGATACATAGAACCTTCTGTTCTGCAGGTAGCTTCCGATCAACTGAATGTAGCAGTGTCGGACGGACGTCTGTGTTCGTAGTTTGGTGATGAGGTTGGCATGCCATACCTTATCGTACGCCTTCTCTATGTCTAGGAACACAGCCGCCGTCGACCTTTTGTAGTTAAATCCCCGGGAAACATCTTCAGTCAATCGGAGGAGCTGGCTTGTGCTTCCTACCCTGCTCTGGAAGCCAAATTGCTCTTTGCGGATTGTCCTTTCCGCGTCCAGGGTGTGATTTATCCGCTTGAGTAGTACTCTCTCCAGTACTTTGGAGGCGGAGGGGAGTAGGCTGATGGGCCTGTAATTTGATGGAAGTCGCTGGTCTTTCCCTCGCTTGGGAATGGCCGTGACCTTGGCGACCTTTCCATGCATCTGGAAAATATCTTTGGAGGAGGCAGGCATTGCATATCCTGGTGAGGAGCACGATCCCTTTCCTCGGCAGGTTTTTCAGGTGTGAGTTTGAGATCTTGTCAGCACCTGGGGCTTTGTTGTTTAGTCAATTTCTTGATGATGTTTCGGATTTCGCCTGGTGTCGTCAGCTCTGGCTCATCCTCTGGTTGTGTTTCCATAATGTTCCGGGCTGTGTTCTCGATGTGCCTCGGCTACATCGTGCTTCAGCCGCCTTCAGGTCGTACTCAACCTCCCTGTATTGGCTGGCAAAGTACTCCGCCAGCACCTCTGCCTTGGCCACTGGGAGAAAGCACGGTCCTGTTGGTCCGGTGATAGCAGTGTTAGGGGTCCCTTGGGGCTTTGACAGCGCGCACAAGTTGCCAAGGCGTCCCTATTGTTTAATATTAGATTTTGCATTTTGTTCTCCCATCTTCCCGATTTGTGTTCTGACAGTCGGCCCCTCAGCTCTGAGGTAAGCTGTTTGTACCGTCTTTTGTCATGGGGATCTCTGAACCGTTGCCACAGTTTCCTTGCCGTGTTCTTGAGGTATCTGATGTTTTCGATCTCTGGTGGCAGCTCGTCAGGTGTGGAGTGGGTGGATGATTGTAGTAGACGCTCTCCTATCGGCTTCCAGCACCACCTGGTTGAAGTGCTTAACTGCCTCCTCAATGTCCTCTTTTGTTGTTAGCTGTACTGTGGTTGAGGCTTGGTTGTGCACTGTTCTGCGGAATTGATTCCAATCCACTTCTTTGGATCGCTTCTCGTTCGTGTGCGGTAGTACCCAGTTCTTTATTTCGTAGTAGTACGGGTTGGTGGTCGGATGATAGGTCGTTGACGACATCAAGTTATAATCCGGCGTGGGATGTCCTTCACTACGGCCACGTCAAGGACATCCGGTTGGTGTCGGCGGTTGTGGGGGATGTGCGTTGGTGCTTGGGGCCTAGCACTTGAATGTTGCGCCTCTCTGCTAGTGCTAGGAGGCGTTCCCCTTTGTTGTTGTTGACCCTTAGAATTCCAAGCGTTATGCTTTGAATTTAAGTCGCCACCAATTATTACCATTCTGCCTGTTTCTAGAAGTGCATCTATGTCCTGATCGTGTAGTGACCGGTTTGGTGCTAGGTATGTCCGACACCAATATTATGTGGCCGTCTGCAGAGTGGATTTTTACAGCTGTGGCCTCCATGTCGATCAGTTGTGGTGTTGCGATATGCTCGTGGGTCAGCTTTTTATTTATGATGATAGCTGTCCCTCCTCCCCGTTGTCCCAGCCTGTCATTCCGGTAGATTGTTTGTCCGGAAATTTTGAATTTGTCATTTGGTTTAAGGTAGGTCTCCGTCAACAGTACTATGTCCAGTTGTAGGCGTTGGATGAAATCCTGGAGCTCTATCTTTTTATTATGTATGTTGTTCGCGTTCCAAATTGCAATTCTTAAGTCTTTTAAATTTCCTATTAGTCTCGCCATTATTTCAGCAGGGACATGACTCCTTTCATCAGTGCAAAAAGTTTGCCGGTGTCGTCCTTGGCCTTTTGGATGCGGTCTAGTGTTTTGATCATTTTTCTCATGAATGATTTCCCACTGAATAGGTTTCCTGTTTCTTGGGTATTTTCTTCGCGTCTACTGTGTCTCCTTTCTGTATGTCTACAGTGGCTCCTGTGCTTTTTTGGTTCCTTGTTTCCATTTTCCAGGTTCGCATTGGTTTGGGTTGTTTCCCTTTGGCTTTTACCGGCTGTGGTGTTCGCATAGGTTTTGTCTTGACTGGCAGTCTTCTGCTTGGTGTTTTGATTAGTGGTCTTTTGGTTGGTGGTCCTCTGGTTGGCGGTCTTCTGGTTGATATGATGTTGGTTGTTTTTGGGCTCCTGCCCCTTTGGAGGTTGTTTTTTCCCTGTATGCTTTGGGTTTTCTTGTTGGTCAGGTTTGTTGTTCTTTGGTGGTCTAGGAGGTTGCTGCGCTAGCTGGAAGGTGCGACAGCCCCGCCATGAGGCAGGATGGTCACCTGCGCAGTTTGCACATTTCGCCTTCTCAGTTGCTGGTAGCTTGCACTCTTTACTATCGTGCAGCCCTGCGCATTTAACGCAACGGTTAGGCAAGTGGCAGAAATTCTTTGTATGTCCCAGCCTTTGGCATCTAACGCACTGTGGCGGGCCATTCCGGTGTTTGTACCGTTCCACTGTGATTCTGGTGTGGAATATGTAGCGCTCATTATATATTTGGTCTGAGTCTGTGCCTGGGATCAGTGACACCGAGAACGTTGACATTGGAATTAGTTCTCGTGTTCCCATATCCCTTTTCTTGAACTGGTGTACATTTTGTACTTTGTAGCCTCTTGTTATTAATTCAGCTTTAATTTCTTCTTCTGTTATGGTTGTAGTTAGACCTTTAATGACCACTTGCATTGGTCTCTGGTCTGGCATTTGGTGGACTGTAATATGGTACATTTTTCTTCTTGAAGAAGTTGGTCAGTAGTTGATAGTCTGTTTTATTTTCAGTGAGGAATTTGGATGTTCCTTCTTTTTGATTGTTGGATATTTTTAGTCCCCCAGTCATTTGTCTTGTCAGGATGCTGATGGTCTGGGTGAAGTCTTTTGGAGTTGTCACTATTACAGGAGGCATGCGCTCCTTTGTTGGCGGTGCAGGAACATCAGGTGGTGGGTGAGTTTCCTCCGCGTTGATTGGTCCTTCTGCTTCTTCTGCCTCTGATGCTAGGGCATTGAACCGGTTTTTGGTCGGTATGCCTTCTATTGTTTTCGCGTGTTTGGCTGAAGATTTGGGACTTTCCCCTTTGCTTCTCCGCCTTTTGTTGTTTGGCAAGGGTGGAAAGTCCTCCTGGTGCTTGGATTTTTTTCCATGTGGGGCATAATCCATTTGTTCAGCCCCATCGTGGTCACTTCCTGTTGTCTCGTCGTCACTTTGCTCGTTGTAGTTTTCTGCTTCGCTGCTTGAAGCGTGTTCCATACCAGCGTCCCTAGGCTCGCTTGGAGAGCGTGGGCTGTCAGTAGCCCCGTGCTGGTTGTTGTCTAATTCCTCCCATATCTCTGGCTCGGTTTCTTCCTTTAGGGCGGCCCATTTCTTCTTCTTCCCTATGGGGAGTGTTGCTTTCACCTTACGTTATCACCGTTAGGTTTCCGGCGAAGAGCAACCCTACTACGTTCACTCGGGGGTCCCACTCCAGCAGGAGTGGGCCGTGGAGTGGTAATACCCTAACACTCGGAGGGATATATATTCAGACGGCCGTTGATATCGCAGGAGCGTACTCCTAATACGCCTGCGCTCGGCGAAAGCCGCACAGGCCCCTAGCGCTCCCCACTCGGGAGCGACCGCTCAGAGCGGTCCGTCTCAGTAGCTGCTAGTGCCTAGCAGCTACTGAGCCGGCGCACAGCGCGCAGGCAAGATGTGGCTGACGCAGCACAGCTGCGCCCTAGCGGCGCTACTCGCAGTTGGGCGGGGGTGCGCGCGTCGCTCACACACGTCCTCCCTCGGCGCACTCTCCTACTCGAATGGTTGCTGGTGCCGGGGGCACCGATGTGTTGGTTTCCCGCAGCGGCCCTCTTATGGAGCCCTTGGCGCTGCCGTGGTGGGTGCTTCTTCTTGCCGCGCTCCTTCTTCCATGCGCTGCAGCCCTGGTATACTGCCGCGTGATTTCGGCCGCAATTGCAGCAGAAGGCGTCTTCGTGGCGCAGGTTGCATTCCGCCGCGAGATGACCTCTCCCGCAACGAACGCACCTGAGTGGGTTCGTGCACTCGCGTGCACAATGCCAAAATTTTTGACATTTGTAGCACTGAGTGAGCTTGCGGGAGGACGGCCCTGGCGTGGTTTTCTGCTCGTTGGCACTCGGTTCGGTTTTCTTAGGACCCAGGAGCATGACCTCGAAGGGGATGGATCCTTCCTGTAGCCTCTTGGTCACTGCCGTGTAGTCAAGAGGGCAGGAGAGGAGGATCTTCACCC
>JARYHS010012997.1:0-33898 GCA_031002005.1 Vandiemenella viatica | reverse complement strand
TGAGAAATTTAAGGTAAATTTAGTATCCCTTTTTAGGTGAAAGTGATTTACGCGGAAACTAATGATAGTATTCAGGTAGTTCTGGCAGTCGAAATGTCTGTCTTGATTTCAGCGTACGGGTGGCGTCTTATTAGTTCTTTCGTCGCTAACGATTTGTCAACTGTGAAATAATTTAAGAGAGAGGTTAGAACTTAAATAAGTGAACGACGTTAATTTAATTTAATTGCATGGTAGTGGACGCTCTGGCGGCAAATTTACTTGCACCCACCCTTTCCCTTTCTTCTATACGCCTACATTTGCCCTCTACAAATTTCAAGTTATCTTCCCACACCCTTGTGCCTGAAATCGAGTGTCAGTTTGTGGTCATGGTCATCTTTTCCCTTCCAAACACTACTCCTAATTATTACACCGATATCTTTCCACCAATATGTACGCCTCTAACACTCTCATGTCTAGAGTTCGGATCTTTATACAACAACAAAAAAAAAAAAAAAAAAAAAAAAAAAAAAAAAAATTGCAGGCAAATATGACCTTAAAAATGGGTAAATATGACCTAAAAATAACAAAATTACTTACTATACATCAAAACATGCTCAATTATATATCATTTATTTTATCTAGTAGTGTCGCTCTCATGTAGACAGCATAATTTGCTTGCTTCCGTGCACTCGCTGCACCATTGAGAAATTAAATTTTAAATCGTTTTGTTGAAGTCACTTTAATTTCAGATAATTTAAACAATAGGACTCTTTCATCTGTACCAAAATTCTCCTCTCTAAATTTCCTTACGTAACTTCGCACTTTCAGAAAATTTTATTTTCGGCATGGCGGTAGGTCTGTTCACTGATCCAGTGCAGATTTAACGATTATTATTTCATATTTTACAGTTCCAATGAACTATTGTTACCAATTGATCACACGTTGTTTGTCGAATTCAAAGTTATTTTATAACTTTTAGCAACCAAAAGACAAATATCTTCATAATATACTTTTTTCTATTGATTAAATTACTTGAAATTAAAAGTTAACTGTTATATGTTTCATCCAGTCCTTTCATACTAGTAGTTAGCACATTCATACTTTCTTACATCCTTAATCAGTCTGTTCTGCACACTACTTCGCTCTTCCACTGAATGTTTATTATCGATCGCTACCGAGAGCCGTTTTGCCAGCTAAACGGTAAAATCCCCGGGCTCACTCGCCGTTTTTAACATAGGGACACAACACAACAAAACATTAGTCCAGTGTTTATATTGCAGGCAGCAATCTATGACAGCCAAAAAGTAAATTTAAGCGGGATGAAATTAAAATCATGCTAATTATGTAACAGGGAGCACGGAGTGGGACGATAGTATGTGACAGCCAACCAGTCAGTGCCGGATCTATGGCGAGGGGAGCAAACCTGAGTGCTTTCCCCGAGAGGCAACTTCAGAGGGGCGGCAAATTTTAAAAAAAACTCTACTATTGCCCACTTGGGTTGGTGGCAATGGAGGCGGCAGTGAAGGTGGCAGTTGGGGCGGTAGCGGGGTCAGGCGATGGGAGCGGCAATGGGGGCGGTAATGGGGGCGGCAAAAAATGTTATAAGAGGCATCAATCTCACAGTTTTTTCCCCGAATACGCTAATCCTTAGAATCGCCACTTGTGACAGCATGTCACAAGTGGAAACTATAATAGTGGTCTTATAAAGTAGTAAATACCCAATGGAACCCGATATATACAACACTATTAAAACATGAAAGACATTTTCTTCGAATTAATTTTGCTCAGACGAGTTCGCTGCATACAAACTGTGACAAGCTACACCGAAACTGTAGACGTACGGATATTCCTGCCGCAGATTATGGACCGCAATGTGTTAATGGCTGCAGCCACAATCTCACTGCTGTTAATTCTGCGTCTGAAAACAGTTCTGTGACCACTTGCTCTTGTCATTCGAATTACCTACTCAGACGTCGAGTGCGAATAAAAAATACATTAAGCCTCCTGCTGTGATATCTTGTTCGTTAGGTCCGAATAACAAGACGGCTTTGGCTAAGTGGCTTTTGATGTGTTTTACTACAGCACCGCAGCGAATGCTTCGGCAATGGTGGCTGTGCGGACAAAGCCGTGTACAACTGGTACTCAGAAATAATCCGCAGTAATGAGATTTTGATCACCTGGACGGCAAACTGCGAAGGAGACTGCATATTAAACTTTCTGGTTCGCATTTTAGAATCTACCTCGATGAATTTAAATATTTCTTCGCCACTTATTTTGTTTAATCTTTAGCAATGTAATCTAGTAATGAACGAAATAGACTGTGCCTGATTATTTATAGTAAAAATAAATTGATGAGAGTAGTAAAAAAAAATTTTAATGAAAATTTGACGATTTCAGCACATTTCTGTTTTTAATCGACTTCTGTACAACATATCGAGTTATATGCCTACTGTATGTCTTAATTTTGTTTGTTTAAATACTACGTTGATAAATTTCACAGGTCATTGTTGAATACAAACAAATATTCAAATTTCAAACAAATGTGTAAATGTTTAATACATCTATTGCGACCTCCACAATTATGTCCATAAAATCTGAGTATGAATTCCTTTACATAACGTCTTCTGAATACAATGAAATTCTGTATTTGCAGTCTATATACAGAGTTAGTAGTAAATTAGATTTAGTTTCACGTGTCACTTTATGAATGCCTATATATCTAGTTATTTTTGGTAGATATGACATGCAGATTGTTACAGTAAGCATTCAACGTAAATTTAAATCAAATGTTTCGTTATAAATTTAGCGTGATGGGTATATGAGAAAATTAATTCTAATTTACTATACATAGTGTAGTGTTATCACAAGTAAATGTTTAGTTTAAGTAGCTTGGTTATACCGTGTAGTGATTAATCTAAAAGCAATTTCAATAATGTACTCCTAATTTTGATTACCAAAGTTATTATTCCCCAGTTTTTCTTTACCCAATTTTATACATTTTTTAATCAAACGGACTGATTTACTGAAAGCGAATACGGTTTTGAGCTTGTATATTCTTCTGCAGTTAAAAATACGTATCTTCGTGGTGAAACAATATACTAGCCTTGAACAAATATCAGAGCGAATTATAACCATGTTAAGAGTGTTTGCATACGTACAACTGACTGCTTTCTGTGAAATTCACACAATTTTGAATAATATTAGTAGGAGGAGGTTGTCTTAGCTCTATAAACCCAACTTCCGGTTACGTGGCACAAAATGGCGGCTTCCCTTCCCCTTTTCTCCCTCCCCTCCATGACGTCACTTCCGGTTGGCGGGAAATTCAAATCTAGTGCAGTGTTGCCACATTGACGGCATAACGACGGCATATTTCAAATTAAACATATATAACTGTTATTTAGTCTTTATTCTAGCTGTTATTTCACTTATCTGCAACAATGTTAATCTGAAATCAGCGATATTATTTACGATTGTGTCCTATGTGATGTAGATATTCCAGGTGCACAAATGTTGCAATGTAGCATATACACACATCCTGACACCAGGTGTCTCCACCGAACAGCGCATGACACGAGAAACTTCATCTGCGCATGCGCCGGCCAGAGATATTCCACTTCGCCACGAGATCTCTATCCTTGTCTTGCGGGGGAAAACCCTAGCCTAAGGCGTATTTGCACAGGTGTCGGTCGACATGTACGCACTTGCTCGGCCGCCGAGACCCTGTTGCGACATGCGCGATAACTTGCATAACTCTCGCTAGAGGTCAGCACACGGTAGTAGACATTTGCCGCTAGATGGTGCGGGTGTCCCAATATGCGTGAAATATTTCGACGTTTGCTCGGGAGTCCGACAGGTTACGAAATGGCTCCATTACAGAGCGATACAGCTAGGCCATCCACCATTGTGAAAGCATAGCTGGCGGACAAAGAAATTAGGGCGTCCAATACATATTGCAGAGTCTCAGGCTTCATGTGTATTTGTTATTTGTTCAGGTGTCCTGCCATCGAAACCGTTCCAGCAGGATACATAGAAATTCACTGCGGTTCAAGAAGAAATTATTACGAGATGAGAATAATTATTATATGTCAGTTTTCGTAGAACAAATATAAGAATCTTTTATGGTAGCCTAATCCCTCGCCAGAATAACGTGTTTTAAAAACGAAAATCGAAAATTTAGTTTTCATTCTGGGCGAACAGAAAAACTGCTTGAGTCTTTGTATTTAATTAAAAAATAAGACATAGACCATGAGAAAGCGTAACTTTTACGTTTAAAACGTGATAATGAACTATGGAATGTCCTGACTTAGCTCAAATTCATATCTATACAATGCAGTTCTGATATTCGAGGATGTTTATAACTCTGAGCGAATATAAAGAGGAAATAAGCATCAGTAAGGTGGGATTCCAATATAATTAATCGTTAACAGCGTTAATGATAGAGAGAATTCAACTAACGACCTCGGCAGTGTTGGGGCTAGAGTGCCGAAGATCGCCGGTTCGAGTCCGGCGGCGGTGTTTAAGTGTTTTGTGAAAAAGCCGTTCCAACTCCTCAAAGTTACGTAATTTCCACGCCTAGAGAGTATGGCGCCAGCTTTACTTGTTATAAATGAATAAAAAAATAATTTGAAAAGCATACATTCTTCCTTTTAACGTTCGATATGGAAAAAAAAAACAGTCATAAACTCCAGATATAAAACCGAGTAAGAATTCTATGTGTACCTGTTTTCATGAAATTATTTAGCGTTCTAGCCTTGCATTCGAGAGGACGGCGGTTCCGGGCATCCAGATTTGGGTTTCCAAAATCACTCCAGGTGAATGCCGGGGGGGGATGCTACCTTCAAAAGGCCATTCCTTGCCCCCCATCCTTTCCCGTCTCTAAAGACCTCGCTGTTAACATAAATTCCGTTCATCAAAGCAGGCAGACATTAAAAATTAATTCACCGACGAAGAGACTGGAAACAATCTCACTTTTTCACATCATGATGGACTCATTATGAACAATATAATATAACTCACGAGTGTCACCTACAGACCGTGTATTTTAAAGGATGTATTAAATTATGTGTAATGAAACACAGACACTTTTGGACTCAAAGAGGCATTGAAGGGGTTTACTGATGGATGTAAGTATAACCTCGATTGGTTGAGAGCCTCTAAACTAAAGCAAAGTTGTCGATTTGAAAACCAGACTCGTAATTGTTGCCATCCAGGTCAAACCTTTGTCGTTTGTCTATCCAGGCCAATCTATGTATCAATTCTGTTATGCTTTCGTAAGCAATCACAAATTGAGTGTCCTTAGCTGTACTTTGTCTAAAATTCCAATAAATCCCTTGTGACACATCAGTGATTGACACCTTTAACTGTATTTTACAGTACAGCACTTATGTTCCAGGAACGAAATACGTCTGTTAATCTTACTAATTTCACACCTGTCGAATCGAAGTACGCCAGTCCTATGTGATAAAAATCGAGTCACGCTAAGCACAGAACATGCCTGAGACCATCGCCTGTAACCAAGGTGGAGATATAGAAGATTTACACACTCCCTTATAGAAGAAATCCAGTGCACTATTCCTAATTCTTTCACCAAGATCCACCTCTAGCCTCATCGCCAACATACCCACAACACTTCCCCAAACTTCATTCTGTTTTCCAATGATTCCCACTCCAATCCCTGATCAGTTACCTTTTTTTTCGTGCGTTAAAGTAAACCAAAAATTCGCAGAGTCTTCTGCTAATCAGTAGCCAGGTACCAAAATGTCCATTTAAGGTCGTTCTACTACAGTTTTCCAGGAAAATTCTCCCCTTTTCCAGGAAATTATTTTTCAATAAATCAGGACCCAGGGGAGTTCTCCATTCGGTTTAAAATGTTCCCATCTAACGCCAACCTTCGGATTCAGGACCAAGTGTGACATTTGTTTATAATTGCATGCTTCATCCAACTAACCACGATAAAAGTGACATAATGCCCTTAGCTAACTTGGTCATCAAACAGACATCATAACCCACATTTTCATAGAAGACCCCCACACATCGACAAGTATCCATAGGTGCAGACACTAGTTCTATTGCGCCGAAGATAGTACCCACGCTTGAATTGTCGTAAATTGTTAGGTCAAAGTGGGTGTTTGGATATTTTATCCAGTTTGTTGTTGTTATTGTTGTTGTTGTTGTGGTTTAAGGGCGCGTCGACGGCGAGGTCATTAGCGCCCTAACAACGACCGGCTTAGCAATGTGGCTGAAACTCCAAGTTCTACCGTCTGTATGGCCGACTGTAGAGGGGTCGGCCACACAGACGGCAAATAGAGTGAAATGCTAAAATGTTGGCTGTAAAGGGGCCATTAAAAGACTAACATCACAGCTCATTGCCGGCTGGCTGTAAAGGGCCAGCCAGGCATAAAAACTTAAATCTAGCAGTAAAACGAACACAAATAAGACAAAACAAAACAATAACTATGTACACGGATGAGTGGCTGTAAAATGGCCACTCATCCACCTTAAAAGATTAGGCCGGTCTTCCCAGAATTTTTGGGATCAGACCGCCCATACACAGAATTTTAAAACTTTAGCCACATTGCTAGCTTCATTACTTAAAATAAGGGACAGATCGTTGGCTAGGCCAACCTCTGCCCTTAAGTCAAAAAATAAAACACACTCTGTTAAAATGTGGCGTACCGTCAAAGGTACGCCACAAGCATCACATTCCGGTGGGTCCTCCCGGCGGAGAAGAAAGCCGTGTGTCAGAGGGCAGTGCCCTATACGGAGGCGAGTAAGGAGAACCTCATCCCTCCTCGCCCGCTGGAAGGAGCTGCTCCACGGGTGAATGGTCGGTTTGACCAGCCGGAGCTTATTATGCTCAACTTCCAGCCACTGCCTCTGCCAAACATCAAAAACAAATCTCTTCGCCGCCGAGGCAAGGTCAGACTTTGGGACCGGATCAAAGTCAATTCTGACCTTGTCACAGGCTAACTTGGCAGCTTCATCAGCTGCCTCGTTCCCCCTGATTCCCACATGGCCGGGTACCCAGCAGAATACGACCTCCTTCCCACAGGACTGGAGGGAAAGGAGGGTGTCCTGGATGTCCTGGACTAGACGGTCTGCTGGGTACATAGTTGCTAACGCCTGAATACAACTGAGGGAATCACAGCATATGAGGTACTTCATATCACGGCGTGCCTTCATATGCTGGGAGCGATTTAGCAGGGCATAGCACTCCGCAGTGTAAACACTGCACCCTGCTATCCAGCTTGTATTTGTAAGTCGCTCGAGGGAACACTACTGAACAGCCTACACTGTTAGCCTGCTTAGACCCATCCGTAAACACCGGGGTAAAACTGTGATATTGGTTTAAAATATCAGTAAAAATATTAGTAAAAACACTGTCAGCGGTTAACAGTTTTGTTATGCCGGGATAGATCTAAAATTGTTCTAGGCCTCTTTAAAAGCCAGGGAGGAGATTTACTCCAACCCTGGTGATAAAAGGAGGGAAGCTCGAATCCGTATTGTTCTAAAATAGCCCTTGTACGGTAGCTGAACGGTTTAGTGGCTCTATGTCGGTTGGTATAGAGCCGCTCGTAGTTGGGATGGAGCACTACGTCGTGCACGGGACTGCCAGGTGTTATGGCAACCTGCAGGTAGTGTCGCACCATGAGGAGTTGCCGGCGGATGGTAAGCGGCGGCTCGCCCGAGTCAGCACAAATACTGACAATAGGGCTGGTGCGATATGCACCCGTGGCGAGCCGAATTCCTGCATGGTGGACACTATCCAGTATACGAAGATAACTGTCCCGTGCCGAACCATAGACAATACAACCGTACTCCAACCGCGACCGTACAAAGGCTCTGTAAAATTGTAGCAGGCAGGAGCGGTCAGCGCCCCATGACCTGCCACACAGGCATTTTAAAACATTAAGAGCTTTAGTGGCTCTGGCTTTCACATCTTTAAGATGTGGCAGCCAGGTTAGCCTAGTGTCTAAAATGAGGCCCAGAAACCGAACAGTGTCAGTAAAACGTAAAACGGTGTTCCTCAAGGTAATGTGAGGCTCTGGTAAAAGAGTCTTACTACGACTAAAAAGTACACACCGGGTTTTCTCGGCAGAGAAACGAAAACCGGTGTGCACTGACCATTCATCCAGCCTGTTCAGCGTGAGTTGCAACTGCCGCTCAGCGCTTCTCAGGCTGGATGAAGCAATAAATATTAAAAAAATCGTCCACATATAAGGAGAACCGTAAGGGACTCCTTATGACGAGTGATATACTGTTAATCGCTATGGCGAAAAGGGTCACGCTTAAAACTGACCCCTGAGGAACACCGTTTTCCTGAATAAAAATATCAGACACTTCACTACCGACTCGGTACCGGAAGCAACGACCAGATAAAAATGATTTTAAAAAAACGGGGCAGGTTACCCCTAAAACTCCATTCATGTAATTGTTTTAAAATAACATGCCGCCAGGTAGTATCGTAGGCCTTCTCAATATCGAAAAATATCCCCACCAGATGTTGGCTGCGGATGAACGCATCCTGTATCGCCGCTTCCAGCAGGATCAGGTTGTCCAAGGTGGAACGGAACTTCCTGAATCCACACTGAAAGCGGCTCAGAAGGTTTTGGGACTCCAGACACCAGACGAGGCGGCGGTTTACCATCCTCTCCAGTGTCTTCCCCACGCAGCTTGTCAGGGCAATACTACGATAGCTACCTGGCAACAACTTATCCTTTCCAGGCTTTAAAACAGGAATCAATGTTGCTTCTTTCCACGAGTCCGGGGAAGTGTCCTCCGGTCCAGATATCGTTAAAAATATCTAGAAGGTACTCTTTAGCATCTTATCAAGATGCCTCAGCATCTGGTACTGGATCAGATCAGGCCCTGGAGCAGTGTCTTTTGCGCTCTTCAGCGCAGACTCGAGCTCCCAAAATGAAAATGGTCTGTTGTAGGCCTCTGTATCCGACGAATCGAAGCACAGCGGGCGCCTCTCGGCAGCAACCCTTCGTTGCTGGAACCGAGGATCAAAACAGGCTGATGAAGTGATGGCAGCGAAATTCTCTGCCATCAGCTGCGCTATGCTTCGTTCGTCGGTAATTACACGTCCTTGATCCAGTAATCCAGATACTGGTGGGCGGGAGTACCTTCCAGATATACGGCGGATGGACTCCCATACTTTGGCTGATGGTGTGGAACGATTATTGTGCTCACAAAGGTCTGCCATGACCTTTTCTTGCTCTCCTTAATAACACGACGCGCCTTTGCTCTTGCAATACGGAACGCTGCCAGGTTGTCTGAAGTTGGGTGCAACCTAAAATGACGCAACGCCCGTCTACGATCCTGAATAGCGGAACGACATTCGTCGTTCCACCAGGGGACGGGCGTCCTTCGCAGCGTTCCGGAGCTTTTCGGCATGGAAACGTCAGCTGCCTGGTGAATCACCTGTGTAAGGTGATTCACCTTCTCCTCAATACTGTTATACTCCTTGAGAGTAATGGAGTGCTGGTAAAGTTTCCAGTCGGCTTTGCTGACGTTCCATTTACGTCGGTTATTCCCTCCTACGCGTTCAAACTCTACGTGCATCCATATTGGGAAGTGGTCACTTCCATGAAGGTCGCGATCCACCTCCCAATGCACGGAGTCCGCGATTGAGGGGGAGCACAATGAAAGGTCGATGGCAGAGGACGAATCCGGAAGCAGCGGTGAAATGAGTCATTTGCCCTGTATTCAGGATACAAATTTCCTCCTGCTCCATCAATCTACCAACTACTCGGCCCCGGGGGCAAGTCGGTGGAAGAACCCCACAACGCACTGTGGGCGTTGAAATCTCCCAAATGAGAAAGGGCCGAGTGATTTGTCGTATGATGCCAACCAGGTCGTCGTAGTCGACGGACAAACTGGGTGGCAGATAGATAGAGCATACGGTCAGTTTGATTGGACCGTGTATTTTCACCGCTACTGCTTGTAGATGGGAGGTGAGAGCAACGGGTTCGGAGTGGACAGTGTTCCGAACAAACACAGCCACTCCTCCCTTCGCTCGATCACCCTCGGTATCGTCCTTTCTATAAATGTCGTACCCTCTTAGCACTGGTTGGTGTAGTGGTCTAAAATGTGTCTCTTGAATACAGAGACACAATGGATTAGACCGTGCTAAGAGTTGGACTTCCTCTTTGTGAGCCTGAAAGCCGTTGACGTTCCACTGAAGTATGGGAGCCATCCTATCTTTTTAAAACCACCCGCCCCGGTTCAGGGTGGGTCCTCCGACGGTGATTGCTGAGGAACGAGACCAGGTTCCGTCCACCAGCATAATTTCGTCTTCAGGGTCCGAAGACGATTTTTGTTCGAAGGACTCGCGGTCTTGCGGATTTTTGTTCCGCCGAGGCCTTCTCCCCTTCTTCTCCCCGCCAGTTGGAGATCTGGGCGGGGAAGCGGAAGGGGACTTAATGAACATAGTGGGGTCCGTAGTGTTTAACTTCGGACCCCGAATCTTCTGCACTGTCTGCCATCCGCTGTCGGCAGATGGCGTTGCCGATGCTACTTGTGCTGTGGTAGCTACTTCTGAAACGGGCGCTGTTTCTGCTGTTGCAGATGCGCCCACAGCTGTAGTCATTGCAGCAGATGGCTGTGCTTTCGCTGGTGGACCTGCTGAACCTGCTGGGCTAGTGGTCGGGTTTTCAGAAGTGCTGCTGCCGACGTCAGAGGTCCTAGGTGTTATGACCTTTGTGGCATTAGCGCCACAATTGCATTGACATGAGCACGTTGTACTTGTGCCCATGTCCGCAACTGTCGTCTGGGTAGCAACACTTTCTTTCCTGACGGGAGTTGAAAGAGTCTTGGCGAAGCTGGTAGCAAAGATGGGGGTGCTAGCGCCTTGTACCGCTTCTTCGCTTCGCCGTATGGAATTCTCTCTTTCGTTTTTACCTCCTGTATCTTTTTCTCTTCAAGATACATTCGACACTCCCTGCTCCAGGCTGGATGTGACCCGGAGCAGTTTACACACACCTGTGGGAGGGTACAACTACTACCCGGCTCATGTGCAGCCTTTCCGCATTTCCCACAGGTGGGGTTGCCCTTGCAGGTCGCCGTCGTATGACCGAACCTCTGGCACTTGAAGCAGCGCATAGGGTCCGGTACATACGGGCGCACATTGAGTTTTAAATAACCTGCTTTAATGTCTTTGGGCAACGTTGGAGTGTCGAACGTCAGGACGAAGGTGGCTGTCTTCTCGAGACTGCCGTTAACCCTTCGCTTTATCTGACGAACCTCGACCACATGTTCGGATGCCCACTCCTTAAGGAGTTCCTCGGTCTCTAAATCGATTAGGTCGCGACAGCTGATAACGCCTTTACTCGAATTTAGAGTTTTATGGAGTTCGCACTTTACTGCGAACTCCCCGAGCTTCTCAGACTTAAGGAGAAGGACAGCCTGCTTATGGGTGGATGTTTCCAAAAGCAGGGTCCCGTTCCTCAGCTTCTTGACTGATTTGAGGGTCCCGCAAGACCC
This sequence comes from Vandiemenella viatica, assembly GCA_031002005.1. Lineage (NCBI taxonomy): Eukaryota > Metazoa > Arthropoda > Insecta > Orthoptera > Morabidae > Vandiemenella > Vandiemenella viatica. The sequence goes on along the minus strand of JARYHS010012997.1, from coordinate 22,432 downwards.
TCTAACCCTTTCTGGATATAAAAGGGGGACACTTTCTCGAAGGAGCCCTCCTTTCTAGCCATGATTATGAAGGCATTCTCTATAATATATTCCTTCCTGTTACTAACACCAGTTTCAGGAGGAGGGCTTTCAACCCTCGCCCGCTTACCACTACCTTTTTTTTGGGCGTTGGAGTGACATAACCCCTGCGGTTTGCCCAGGCCGCAGGAGGAGGGATTGGGATTTTGATTATTTCTAATTTTGATCCCACGAGTTCGGAGGAACTAAAAGTCGAGTGACGTGGAGCCCCCGCATCACGCCACCAAGCCCAATACAACAGGGGTGCGGCAGGTGCCCCTGAGGTTGTACGCTAACGGGTGGTTTGCCTCACCACCCATCCACCTCCTCGGCACGTTACTCACCTTGAGGTTGAGGGGTTTTTTATAGAGGTTTTTACCGTCCTCGCGATCCGGGCGATGAAGCCAAGATCCCCGTTCTCCTAGGCACACAACGTTCCACCGCCACGCCCTACGGTGGTCGTTGAAGCATGGTAGGAGTTTACGGTGTGGGAAACTTGCGGCGCTCACAAGTTTCCAGCTCGGGCACCGCGGGTTCGCCAAACCCGTACCTGGCACTTGCGTACCAGGCCCCTGCGGGGTCGGCAGTGTAAACGCTGCACCTGCCGTCCAATTTGAATGTGTAAGTCGCTCGAGGGAACACTACGGAGCAACCAACTCCGTTAGCCTGCTTAGACCCATCCGTATACACCGGGGTAAACGTGTGATACTGGTTTAAAACATCTCTAAAAATACTGATAAAAACATTATCGGCGGTACACAGCTTGTTGTGCCGCGATAATTCTAAAATTGTTCTGGGCCTCTTTAAAAGCCAGGGAGGAGATTTACTCCAACCCTGGTGATAAAAAGAAGGAAGCTCGAATCCATATTGTTCTAAAATAGCCTTTGTACGGTAACTGAACGGTTTAGTGGCTCTATGCCGGTTGGTATAGAGCCGCTCGTAGTTGGGATGGAGCACTATGTCGTGCACGGGACTGCCAGGTGTTATGGCAACGTGCAGGTAGTGTCTCACCATGAGGAGTTGCCGACGGATGGTAAGCGGCGGCTCGCCCGAGTCAGCACAAATGCTGACAATAGGGCTGGTGCGATATGCACCTATGGCGAGCCGAATTCCTGCATGGTGGACACTATCCAATATACGCAGATAACTGTCCCGTGCCGAACCATAGACTATACAGCCGTATTCCAACCGTGACCGTACAAAGGCTCTGTAAAATTGTAGCAGGCAGGAGCGGTCAGCGCTCCATGACCTGCCACACAGACATTTTAAAAGGTTAAGAGCTTTTAAGGCCCTGGCTCTCACATCTTTTAGATGTGCAAGCCAGTTAAGCCTTGTGTCAAAAATGAGGCCCAGAAATCTAACAGTATCACTAAAACTTAAAACGGTGTTCCTCAGGGTAAGGTGAGGCTCTGGTAAAAGGCTTCTGCTGCGAGTAAAAAGTACACACCGGGTTTTCTCAGCGGAGAAACGAAAACCGGTGTGCACTGACCATTCATCCAGCCTGTTCAGCGTGAGTTGCAACTGCCTCTCAGCGCTTCTCAGGCTGGACGCTACGATAAAAATTAAAAAGTCGTCCACATATAAGGAGTACCGTAGGGGACTCCTTATAATGGCTGCTATGCTATTAATAGCGATGGCAAAAAGTGTAACGCTTAAAACAGACCCCTGAGGGACACCGTTTTCCTGAATTAAAAGATCAGACACTTCACTACCGACTCGGTACCGGAAGCAACGACCAGATAAAAAAGATTTTAAAAAACGGGGAAGGTTACCCCTAAAACCCCATTCATGTAACTGTTTTAAAATAACATGCCGCCAGGTAGTATCGTAAACATTTTCAAGATCGAAAAAAACACCCACGAGGTATTGGCTGCGGATGAACGCATCCTGTATTGCCGCCTCCAGGAGGATCAGGTTGTCCAAGGTGGAACGGAACTTCCTGAATCCACACTGAAAGCGGCTCAGGAGATTACGGGATTCAAGACACCAGACGAGGCGGCGATTCACCATCCTCTCCAGTGTCTTCCCCACGCAGCTAGTCAAGGCAATACTACGATAACTACCTGGCAACAATTTGTCCTTGCCAGGTTTTAAAATGGGAATTAATGTTGCTTCTTTCCACGAGTCGGGGAAGTGTCCTCCGGTCCAAATGTCGTTAAAAATATCTAGAAGGTACTTTTTAGCATCCTTACTGAGATGCCTCAGCATCTGGTACTGGATCAAATCAGGCCCTGGAGCAGTGTCATTTGCGCTGTTCAACGCACTCTCCAGCTCCCAAGATGTGAATGGGCAGTTGTAGGCCTCTGAATTCGACGAATCGAAGCACAGCGGGCGCCTCTCGGCAGCGACTCTACGTCGCTGAAACCGAGGGTCAAAGTTAGCGGACGAAGTGATGGCGGCGAAGTTCTCCGCCATCAGCTGCGCTATGCTTCGTTCGTCAGTAATTATCCGTCCGTGATCCAGTAACCCAGATACTGGTGGGCGGGAGTACCTTCCAGATATACGGCGAATGGACTCCCATACTTTCGACGAAGGCGTGGAACGATTTATAGTTGCTCACAAAGTTCTGCCATGACATCTTCTTGCTCTCCTTAATAACTCGACGCGCCTTAGCTCTGGCAATACGGAACGCTGCTAGGTTGTCAGATGTGGGGCACAACCTAAAGCGACGCAACGCCCGTCTGCGACCCTGGATGGCGGAACGACATTCATCGTTCCACCAGGGGACGGGCGTCCTTCGCAGCGTTCCGGAGCTCTTCGGCATGGAAACGTCAGCTGCACGGTGAATCACTTCTGTGAAGTGATTCACCTTCTCCTGTATACTGCCACAGGGTTGCAGTTGTACAGCACGGCAGTAGAGCTGCCAATCTGCACAACTGAACGTTCCATTTACGTCTGTTATTTCCTCCTCCACGTTCACACTCAACGTGCATCCAAATTGGGAAGTGGTCGCTAACATGTAGGTCGCGATCCACTTCCCACTGCACGGAGTCCGCTATTGAGGGGGAACACAAGGAAAGGTCAATGGCAGAAGACGTACCGGTAGCAGTGGTGAAATGAGTCATTTGCCCTGTATTCAGGATACAAATTTCCTCCTGCTCTATCAATCTACCAACCACTCGGCTCCTGGGGCAATCGGTGGTGGAACCCCACAACGCACTGTGGGCGTTGAAATCTCCCAAAAGGAGAAAGGGCCGAGTGAGTTGTCGTATAATGCCAACCAGGTCGTCGTAGCCGACAGACACACTGGGTGGCAGATAGACAGAGCATACGGTCAGTTGGATTGGACCGTGTATTTTCACCGCTACTGCTTGTAATGTGGAGGTGAGAGCAACGGGTTCGGAGTGGACAGTGTTTCGGACCAACACCGCCACTCCTCCCTTAGCTCGATCCCCCTGGTATCGTCCTTTCGGAATATGTCATATCCTCTTAGCACTGGCTGGTGTAGCGGTCTGAAATGTGTCTCTTGCAGACAGAGACACAAAGGATCAGACCGTGCTAAGAGTTGGACTTCCTCTTTGTGAGCCTGAAAGCCGTTAACGTTCCACTGAAGTATGGGAGCCATTCTACCTATTTAAAACCACCCGCCCCGGGTCGGGTGGGTCCTGCGCATGCGATTGCTGAGGAACGGAACTATGTTCGTCCACCAGCATTATGTCGTCTTCTGGGTCCGAAGACGACACTTGTTCTAAGGCCTCAGAGTCGTGCGGATTTTTATTCCGCTGAGGCCTATTCCCCTTCTTCTCCCTGCCAGTTGGGGAACTGGGAGGAGATGTAGAAGGGGACTTTAAGAACATGGTGGGGTCCGTATGTTTGAATTTCGGACCCCGAACTTTCTGCACAGTTTGCCATCCGCTACTGGCAGATGGCGTTTCCTTTGCTACATTTGCTGCAGGTAATGCTTCTGCAATGGGTGCTCTTTCTGCTGGTGCAGAGGCACCCACGACAGTAGCTACTGTAACGGATGGCTGTGCCTTAGCTGGTGGACTTGCTGAACTTACTGTCGATATGGTCGAGTTCGTCAGAGTGTTGCTACCGACGTCCGAGGTCCTGGGTGTAATGACCTTGATGGGTGTGGCACCACATCTGCATTGACATGAGCACATTGGACTTGTGCCCATGTCCGCAACGGACGTCTGGGTAGCAACACTTTCTTTCCTGACGGGAGTTGACAACGTCTTCGCGAAGCTGGTAGCGAAGACTGGTGGAGCCAGAGCCTTAAAGTGCTTCTTGGCTTCACAATACGAAATCCGCTCTTTCGTTTTCAACTCCTGTATCTTTTTTTCCTCCAGATACAATCGACACTCCCTGCTCCAGGCTGGATGTGCCCCGGAGCAGTTCACACACACCTGTGGGAGCGTGCAGCTCGTGCCTGGCTCATGAGCCGCCTTTCCGCACTTCCCACAGGTGGGGTTACCCTTGCAGGTCGCCGTCGTATGGCCGACCCGCTGGCACTTAAAGCAGCGCATTGGGTCCGGCACATACGGGCGGATATTCAAATTCAAATACCCTGCCTTGATGTTTTTGGGCAACGTCGCAGTGTCGAAAGTCAGGACGAAGGTGGCTGTCTTTTCAAGACTGCCGTTAACCCTTCGTTTAATCTAACGAACCTCGACCACGTGTTCTGTAGACCACTCCCTAAGGAGTTCCTCGGTCTCTAAATCTATGAGGTCTCTGCAGGTGATGACACCTTTACTAGAGTTTAGAGATTTATGGAGTTCGCACTTTACTGCGAACTCCCCGAGCTTCTCGCACTTAAGGAGTTGGACAGCCTGCTTTTGGGTGGATGTTTCCAAAAGCAGAGTCCCGTTCCTCAGCTTTTTTACCGATTTGAGGGTACCCGCAATACCCTCTAAACCCTTGTTCACATAAAATGGAGAGACCTTCTCAAAAGATCCCTCCACCCTTGTCATGACAACGAAGGCATTGTCTATGAAACAACCCTTCCCGTTACTGTAATTTTGTTCTGGGGGAGGGCTTTCAACCCTCGCCCGCTTTTTGGAACTGGGTGTATTTTTATTTGCCTGCGACACACCCGGGCCGCAGGGGTCTTTGGTTTTTTTGTGAGAAGGAATTTTGATCCCACGAGTGAAAACCATTTAAAAAAGAAATGCTTATACAACAGGGGTGCGCAGGTGCCCCTGAGGTTGCACGTTAGCGGGTGGTTTGCCTCACCACTCATCCGCCTCCTCGGCACGTGTCCGACCTTGAGGTTGAGGGGTTTTTTATAGAGGTTTGTTCCTCCTCGCAATCCGGGAGATGAAGCCAAGATTCCCGTTCTCCTAGGCACACAACGTTCCACCGCCACGCCCTACGGTGGTCGTTGAAGCATGGTAGGAGCTTACGATGTGGGAAACTTGCGGCGCTCACAAGTTTCCAGCTCGGGCACCGCGGGTTCGCCAAACTTGTGTACCAGGCCCCTGCGGGGTGGCTACTGTAGCGGGAGGCTGTGTCTCTGCTGGTGGTGGGACTGCTGGACCTGCTGTCTTGCTGGTCGAGGTTGCTGACGCATTGCTACCGACGTCCGCGGTCTTAGGTGTTATGACCTTTGTGGCTTTGGCGCCACAATTGCATTGACATGAGCACGTTGTACTTGTGCCCATGTCTGCAAAGGACGTCTGTGTGGCAACGCTTTCCTTCTTGACGGGAGTAGACAAGGTTTTGGCGAAACTGGTAGCGAAGACAGGAGGCGCAAGGGCCTTAAACCTCTTCTTCGCTTCGCCATAAGGTAGTCGTTCCTTGACCTTTAACTCCTGTATCTTCTTTTCATCGAGATACAATCGACACTCCCTGCTCCAGGCTGGATGTGACCCGGAGCAGTCGACACACACCTGCGGGAGGGTACAACTACTACCTGGCTCGTGTGCAGCCTTTCCACATTTCTCACAGGTGGGGTTGCCCTCACACGTCATTGTCGTATTCCCGAACCGTTGGCACTTAAAACAGAGAATAGGGTCCGGTACATACTGACGGATATTTAGATTTAAATAGCCAGCCTTTATGGCTTTGGGCAACGTTGGAGTGTCGAACGTCAAGACGAAGGTGGCAGTCTTCTCAAGATTGCCATTAACCCTTCGTTTGATCTGCATTACCTCGACCACATTATCTGTTGACCACTCCTTAAGGAGTTCCTCGGTCTCAATATCGATAAGGTCGCGGCATGTGACCACGCCCTTACTCGAATTAAGAGTTTTGTGGAGTTCGCACTAAACTGCGAACTCCCCGAGCTTCTCAGACTTAAGGAGAAGGACAGCCTGCTTATGGGTAGATGTTTCCAAAAGCAGGGTCCCGTTCCTCAGCTTCTTGACTGATTTAAGGGTCCCGGCAAGACCCTACAAACCCTTTTTGTATATAAAAGGGGGACTCCTTCTCGAAGGATCCCTCCTTCCTGGACATTGTTATGAAGGCATTGTCAATTACAAAGTCCTTCCTGTTACTGTATTCATTTTCTGGAGGAGGGCTTTCAATCCTCGCCCGCTTTTTTGAACTGGGTGTATTTTAATTAGCCTGCGACACACCCGGGCCGCAGGGGTTTTTGTTTCGTTTGTGAGAAGGAATTTTTGATCCCACGAGCAAAACAGGTTTATAAAGAAATGCTGATACAACAGGGGTGCGCAGGTGCCCCTGAGGTTGCACGTTAATGAGTGATCTGCCTCTCACCCATGCACCTCCTCGGCACGTGGCTGACCTTAAGGTTGAGGTTTTTTTAATAGAGCTTTGTACCATCCTCGTGATCCGGGCAATGAAGCCAAGATCCCTGTTCTCCTAGGCACACAACATTCCACCGCCACGCCCTGCAGTGGTCGCTGAAGTATGGTAGGAGTTTACGGTGTGGGAAACTTGCGGCACTCACAAGTTTCCAGCTCCGGCACCGCGAGTTTGCCAAACCCGTACCTGGCACTTGCATACCAGGCCCTTGCGGGGTCCTACTGCATAACTATAGAATTATTACATACTAAAACAGTATGCTAAATTTATTATGGACAATTAGGCATATCTTAAGGTTATGTATTGCTGTTAATAATAGCATAACTTTTGCCAATGAATGTTGTAAATTGGGTATGTAAACTAACATATAGCCTTAACTTATTATTTGTATACATATAAGACTAAAACCTTAATTTTTGACTTTTTTATGTTTGCAGAAAACATTTCAAAGAGAGTGACATACTCATGTCATAATCCTGTGTGGATTGGTAAACTGGAAAGATAAAACTGTGCCTTTGACAAGACACTGATTAAAAGAAGATGCAGTTCCTGAACTCCTTCCTAATTGTCCAAATTATCTATCTTCTAATACTTCAAGAGGAGAGGCTCCAGAAGACAGAAGAGAGAGATTGGAAGCTGATGCTCTTCAAAGTGCAATTTTGGAAAGTCAAAAACGTGCAGAGGAATACAATAAGAAGCATTGTTTTAAAAATTTTCAAGAATTTAATGAAAGATTGCAATATGTGTCATTGAGTGAGAATTGGTGTGTCGTGCCTAAAAAGTGTTTTGTGTTACTCATATATGTTGATTTAGAAGATTGTTCTCATAATGTCTACTTTACTGTCTCTGAAGACCTGGGCATTAAAGCATTTATTAACACTAGAACGCCGGACGGGACTTTTTTGTCCCATGGCGAAATTCTAAGTTTCGCTGTTGGGACCTCCAAACTTTGTGACTTTTATTTTTTAGAGCTAATCTTTATAATGAAGCAAGAGCGAGATTGGTAGGCCTATTGGTTCGGGAGAAATAACTCGAACACCCTAGAACGCCGGATGGGACTTTTTTGTCCCATATGGAGTTAACAGTGGTAATGCGTATAATTAGTTCGAAGCTGACAAAATATACACGTAAAGTGGGTTTATTTGCCTTCGTTATGAATCTGACGTGAAACAAAGGCTACTGACTCATTCGCCGGCGCGAATCCACCCTCCCCCTCCCACTCCCGCCTCCGCCGGTCACAGCGGTAGCGATGCTTTTCACGCAGCAGCGCTGCCCTCCCCGCTTCCCCCTCCTTTTGACTCCTGTCGAGACATGTCAGTGCGTGCGGCGCGTGGATGGTGATTGACTACGCAATATTGTGCAATATTGTTTTGGTTGCGTTCCCTCTGTCTTCATAATGACGCGTCGCGCTGGTCTACGGCCCGCTGAGATATTAGCCTTATTATACGAAAGTGATTGTGCTGAGTCGGATTGTGGAGAGTTATCTGATAAGTCCGAGAGTGACTTCGAGGTACCACCGAGTTCCAGTGAATCTTCAGGCGATGAATCTGTAGAAGCCGCAGTAGAACACAAAAAGAACACATCGAAAGGCAAGTGGAAATACGCAAAATAAAGACTCGTAGACTTTTTGTTTAATTCTTTTTTTTATTTATTTATTTTAGGCCTACTTTGAACAAAGAAATATTTTGTAACATTTTTTCTGTCTTCCTCAGGCGTTCCTTCAACAAGTCAAGGCACTACTGGGAGACGTTCTTCGGATGAGCCAACTCCCACAGCCGACCCTGCCAAGAAGCCCCGTCAAAATAAGTTGTTGTTGTTGTTGTTCTTGTTTTAGGGCGCGTCGACGTCTAGGTCATTAGCGCCCTAGCTAAAATACGGAATGACAATGTGGGATAAAAATTGGTGCCGTCTGCATGGCCGAATGTAAAAGGGTCGGCCACACAGACAGCATAATAAAATACGAAAGCACTGACTAAAATACTGCCCACATGGCCGACTGTAAAGAGGTCGGCCATGCAGACAGCAGATTTAGGTAAAAAATTAAAACAGTAACTATAAAAAGGCCATAAATTTACAAACTCATATCACTGGCTGGTTGGCTGTAAGAGGGCCAACCAGCTTACACAAACAATAAACGGACGATCTGGATGGCTGTAAAGGGGCCACCCAGAAGTAAAATTTCGATTTTAATAAGAAAGAAAAAAAAAAAAAATAAATAACATCGAACAAGGTAGTACAGGGATTGGTGGGTTGTAAACAGACCACCAAACCATTCTAAAAACTAAGCCGATCTCCCCAAAATTTTTGGGTTAAGACCGGCCAGATTACAATATTGTAAAACTTTCACCACATTGTCATTATTTAAAATAAGAGGCAGATCGTTGTCTAAGCCAACGTCTGCCCTTAAATCTAAAAACAACACACAATCAATTAAAATGTGGCGTACCGTCAAAGGTACGCCACAAGCATCACATTCTGGTGGGTCCTCCCGGCGGAGAAGAAAGCTGTGCGTCAGAGGACAGTGCCCTATACGGAGGCGAGTAAGGAGAACCTCATCCCTCCTCGCACGCTGGAAGGAGCTGCTCCACGGCTGAACGGTCGGTTTGACCAGCCGGAGCTTGTTATGCTCAACTTCCAGCCACTGCCTATGCCAATCATCAAAAACAAATCTCTTCGCCGCCGAGGCAAGGTCTGACTTTGGGACCGGTTCAAAGTCGGTTCTGAAGTTGTCGCAGGCTAACTTGGCAGCTACATCAGCTGCCTCGTTCCCCCTGATTCCCACATGGCCCGGTACCCAGCAGAATAAAACCACCTTTCCACGATATTGGAGGGAAAGGAGGGCGTCCTGGATGTCCTGGACTAGACGGTCTGCTGGGTACATATTACCTATGGCCTGAATACAGCTCAGGGAATCACAGCATATGATGAAACACTTATCGCGATTTACTTTCATATGCTGGAGCGACTTTAGCACGGCGTAGCACTAGGCAGTAAAAACGCTGCACCTGCCGTCAAGTTTATATGTGTAAGTCGCTCGAGGGAACACGACGGAGCAGCCAACTCCGTTAGCCTGCTGAGACCCAGCCGTAAATACCGGGGTAAAATTATGATGCTCGTTTAAGACATCTCTAAAAATTCTGATAAAAACATTATCCGCGGTACACAAGCTTGCTGTGCCGCGATAATTCTAAAATCGTTCTGGGCCTCTTTAAAAGCCAGGGAGGAGATTTACTCCAACCCTGGTGATAAAAAGAAGGAAGCTCGAATCCGTATTGTTCTAAAATAGCCTTTGTACGGTAGCTGAACGGTTTAGTGGCTTTATGTCGATTGGCATAGAGCCGCTCGTAGTTGGGATGTACAACTATGTCGTACACGGGACTGCCAGGTGTTATGGCAACCTGCAAGTAGAGTCTCACCATGAGGAGTCGCCGGCGGATGGTAAGCTTTTTTTTTTTTTTTTTTTTTTTTTTTTTTTCGGGTTTTAGGGCGCGTCGACGACGAGGTCATTAGCGCCCTAACAAAAACCAGGCGTGACAACGTGGCGAAATTGCCGTCTGTGTGGCCGACTGTAAAGGGGTCGGCCACAGAGACAGCACAATAAAATACTAACATACTAACTAAAATACCGTCTGCGTGGCCGACTGTAAAGAGGTCGGCCACACAGACGGCAACATAAAATATAAAACTGTGACTAAAATATAAAAATAACATACATTAACTGGTTGGCTGTAGATGGGCCAACCAGGTTAAAAGACAAGTTAGATGGCTGGCTATAAAAGGGCCAGCCATATAAGCAGTGTCACAAGTAAAAAAGGTACTTGGATTGGTGGTTGTAAAAGGCCACCAATCCAATCTAAAATCTAGGCCGATCTGCCCAAAATTTTTGGGACAAGACCGGCCAAGCAACAAAACTTTAAAACCTTAGCCACGTTGTCACCGTCATCGTTTAAAATAAGGGACAGATCGTTGGCTAAGCCAACGTCTGCCCTTAAGTCAAGAAATAAAACACAATCAGTTAAAATGTGGCGTACCGTCAAAGGTACGCCACAAGCATCACATTCCGGAGGGTCCTCTCGGCGGAGAAGGAAACTATGAGTTAGAGGACAGTGCCCTATACGGAGGCGAGTAAGGAGAACCTCATCCCTCCTCGCCCGCTGGAAGGAGCTGCTCCACGGCTGAACGGTCGGTTTGACCAGCCGGAGCTTGTTATTCTCAACTTCCAGCCACTGCCTCTGCCAAACATCAAAAACAAATCTCTTCGCCGCCGAGGCAAGGTCTGACTTTGGGACCGGTACAAAGTCGGTTCTGACCTTGTCGCAGGCTGACTTGGCAGCTACATCAGCTACCTCGTTCCCCCTGATTCCCACATGGCCCGGTACCCAGCAGAATAATACCTCCTTTCCACGAGATTGGAGGGAAAGGAGGGCGTCCTGGATGTCCTGGACTAGACGATCTGCTGGATACATATTTCCTATGGCCTGAACACAGCTCAGGGAATCACAGCATATGATGAAACACTTTTCGCGATTTACTTTCATATGCTGGAGCGACTTTAGCACGGCGTAGCACTCGGCAGTATAAACGCTGCACCTGCCATCAAGTTTGTATGTGTAAGTCGCTCGAGGGAACACGACGGAGCAGCCAACTCCGTCAGCCTGCTTAGACCCATCCGTATACACCGGGGTAAAAATATGATGCTCATTTAGAACGTCTCTAAAAACATTATTAAAAACACTGTCAGCGGTACACACTTTGTTGTACCGACACAGGTCTAAAATTATTCTGGGCCTCTTTAAAAGCCAGGGAGGAGATTTACTCCAACCCTGGTGATAAAAAGATGGAAGCTCTAATCCATATTGTTCTAAAATAGCCCTTGTACGGTAGCTGAACGGTTTAGTGGCGCTATGCCGGTTGGCATACAGCCGTTCGTGGTTGGGGTGTAGAACTATGTCGTACACGGGACTGCCAGGTGTTATGGCAACGTGAAGGTAGTGTCGCACCATGAGGAGTTGCCGGCGGATGGTGAGCGGCGGCTCGCCCGAGTCAGCACAAATGCTGATAATAGGGCTGGTGCGATATGCACCCGTGGCGAGCCGAATTCCAGCATGGTGGACACTATCTAGTATACGGAGGTAGCTGTCCCGTGCCGAACCATACACGATACAACCGTATTCCAGCCGCGACCGTACAAAGGCTCTGTAAAATTGTAGCAGGCAGGAGCGGTCAGCGCCCCATGACCTGCCACACAGACATTTTAAAACATTTAGAGCTTTTGAGGCTCTGGCTTTCACATCTTTGAGATGTGGTAGCCAGGTTAATCTATTGTCTAAAATTAGGCCCAGAAACCGAACAGATTCCGTAAAACATAAGACAGTGTTCCTCAGGGTAAGGTGGGGCTCCGGTAAGAGACTCCTGTTGCGAGTAAAAAGTACACACCGGGTTTTCTCGGCAGAGAAACGAAAACCGGTGTGCACTGACCATTCATCCAGCCTGTTCAGCGCGAGTTGCAGCTGCCGCTCTGCGCTTCTCAGGCTGGAAGATGCAATAAAAATTAAAAAATCGTCCACATACAAGGAGGACCCTATAGGACTCCTTATAATACTTAAAATGCTATTTATCGCAATGGCGAAGAGAGTCACGCTTAAAACTGAACCCTGAGGAACACCGTTTTCCTGAATAAAAAGATCAGACACTTCACTACCGACTCGGTACCGGAAGCAACGACCAGATAAAAATGATTTTAAAAAGCGGGGTAGGTTGCCCCTAAAACCCCATTCATGTAACTGTTTTAAAATCAGATGCCGCCAGGTAGTATCGTAGGCCTTTTCAAGGTCGAAAAAAACACCCACAAGGTGTTGGCTGCGGACGAACGCATCCTGTATCGCCGCTTCCAGCAGGATCAGGTTGTCCAAGGTGGAACGGAACTTCCTGAATCCACACTGAAAGCGGCTCAGTAGGTTTTGGGATTCTAGACACCAGACGAGGCGGCGATTAACCATCCTCTCCAGTGTCTTACCCACGCAGCTTGTAAGGGCGATACTACGATAGCTACCTGGCAACAATTTGTCTTTGCCAGGTTTTAAAATTGGAATTAGTGTTGCTTCTTTCCACGAGTCGGGGAAGTGTCCTCCGGTCCATATGTCATTAAAAGTATCCAGAAGGTACTCTTTAGCATCTTTACTAAGATGCCTCAGCATCTGGTACTGGATCAGGTCAGGCCCTGGAGCAGTGTCGTTAGCGCTATTCAACGCTGACTCCAGTTCCCAAAATGTAAATGGGCGGTTGTATGCCTCTGTATTCGACGAATCAAAGCACAGCGCGCGCCTCTCGGCAGCAACCCTTTGTCGCTGGAACCGAGGTTCAAAGTTGGCCGATGAAGTGACGGCGGCGAAGTTCTCCGCCATCAGCTGCGCTATGCTTCGTTCGTCGGTAATAATACGTCCATGATCCAGTAGTCCAGATACTGGTGGGCGGGAGTACCTTCCGGATATACGGCGAATGGACTCCCATACTTTCGATGAAGGTGTGGAACGATTTATTGTGCTCACAAAGTTCTGCCATGACCTCCTCTTACTCTCCTTAATAACTCGACGCGCCTTAGCTCTGGCAATACGGAACGCTGCTAGGTTGTCAGCTGTTGGGCACAGCTTAAAACGACGTAGCGCCCGTCTACGACCCTGGATGGCGGAACGACATTCGCCGTTCCACCAGGGGACGGGCGTCCTTCACAGCGTTCCGGAGCTTTTCGGCATGGAGACGTCAGCTGCACGGTGAATCACTTCTGTGAAGTGATTCACCTTCTCCTGTATACTACCACAGGGTTGTAGCAGTACAGAACGGCAGAAGAGCTGCCAATCTGCACCACTGACGTTCCATTTACGCCGGTTATTACCTCCTCCCCGCTCACACTCAACGTGCATCCAAACAGGGAAGTGGTCACTTCCATGTAGGTCGCGATCCACCTCCCAATGCACGGAGTCCGCGATGGAGGGGGAGCACAAGGAAAGGTCAATGGCAGAAGACGTACCGGTAGCAGCGGTGAAATGAGTCATTTGCCCTGTATTCAGGATACAAATTTCCTCCTGCTCTATCAATCTACCAACCACTCGGCCCCTGGGGCAATCGGTGGTGGAACCCCACAACGCACTGTGGGCGTTGAAATCTCCCAAAAGGAGAAAGGGCCGAGTGAGTTGTCGTATAATGCCAACCAGGTCGTCGTAGTCGACTGACACACTGGGTGGCAGATAGACAGAGCATACGGTCAGTTGGATTGGACCGTGTATTTTCACCGCTACTGCTTGCAGATGAGAGGTGAGAGCAACGGGTTCGGAGTGGACAGTGTTCCGAACAAACACGGCCACTCCGCCCTTCGCTCGATCACCCTCGGTATCGTCCTTCCGGAATATGTCATAACCTCTTAGCACTGGCTGATGTTGTGGTCTAAAATGTGTCTCCTGTAGACAGAGACACAATGGATTAGACCGTGCTAAGAGTTGGACTTCCTCTTTGTGAGCCTGAAATCCGTTTACGTTCCACTGAAGTATGGGAGCCATTCTACCTATTTAAAACCACCCGCCCCGGGTCGGGTGGGTCAGGGTCTGGTGTCTGCTGAGGAACGGGACCAGGGTCTACGTCCACCAGCATAACGTCATCTTCGGGGTCCGAAGACGACTTTTGTTCTAAGGCCTCGGCGTCTTGCGGATCTTTCTTCCGCCGAGGCCTTGTCCCCTTCCTCCCCACCCCAGTTGGAGAACTGGGTGGAGAAGTTGAAGGGGACTTCAAGAACATGGTGGGGTCCGTGTGTTTAAACTTCGGACCCCGAACTTTCTGCACTAACTGCCATCCGCTTCCGGCAGATGGCGTTTCTGCTGCTACTATAGCTGGAGATGCAGCTTTTGCCATGGGTGCTGCTTCTGCTGTTGCAGAAGCACCCACGGCTGCAGCTACTGGAGCGGATGGCCGTGCTTTGGCTGGTGAACTTGATGACCCTGCTGCTGAAGTGGTCGAGTCAACAGGAGCGTTTCTACCGACGACCGAGGTCCTTGGTGTTAGGACCTTAGTGGGCTGCGCACCACACTTGCACTGGCACGAGCATGTCATGCTCGTGCCCGTGTCCACAACGGTCGTCTGCGTAGCAACGCTCTCCTTCCTGACGGGAGTTGACAACGTTTTGGCGAAGCTAGTGGCGAAGACCGGTGGCGCAAGCGCCTTAAACCGTTTCTTCGCCTCGCCAAAAGATATTCTTTCCTTAGTCTTCAACTCCTGTACCTTCTTTTCTTCAAGGTACACTCGACACTCCCTGCTCCAGGCTGGATGTGACCCGGAGCAGTTAATGCACACCTGTGGGAGGGTGCAAGTTGCACCCGCTTCATGCGCCGATTTTCCACACTTCCCACAAGTGGCGTTGCCTTTACAGTTCGCCGTCGTATGCCCGAACCGCTGGCACTTAAAGCAGCGCATCGGGTCCGGGACATACGGGCGAACATTAAGATTTAAATATCCAGCTTTAATGGATTTCGGCAACGTCGGAGTGTCGAACGTCAGGACGAAGGTGGCAGTCTTCTCAAGATTGCCATTAACCCTTCGTTTGATTTGCCTGACCTCGACCACGTTTTCTGATCTCCACTCCTTAAGGAGTTCCTCTGACTCTATATCTATCAAATCTCGGCAGGTGATCACGCCTTTGCTGCTATTTAGAGTCTTATGGAGTTCACATTTCACTGCGAACTCCCCGAGCTTCTCACACTTAAGGAGTAGGACAGCCTGCTTATAGTTAGATGTCTCTAACAGCAGTGTCCCGTTCCTCAGCTTCTTTACGCTTTTTAGGGTACCAGATAGTCCCTCTATACCTTTCTGTATATAGAACGGGGAGACCTTTTCAAAGGACCCCTCCGTTCTTGCCATGATCAAAAAGGCGTTGTCTATAAGACAACCCTCTCTGTTACATTTCACTTGTTCCGGAGGAGGGCTGTCAACCCTCGCCCGCTTGTTGGAACTGGGTGTATTTTTTTTAACCTGCGGCACACCCGAACCGCAGGGGTTTGGTTTTTGTTTGTGAGTCTTCGTTTTGATCCCACGAGCAAAAACATAATAAAAAGAAATGCTTATTACAACAGGGGTGCGCAGGTGCCCCTGAGGTTGCACGTTAGCGTGTGATCCACCTCTCACACATGCACCTCCTCGGCACGTGGCTGACCTTGAGGTTGAGGGGTTTTTTATAGAGGTTTTTACCGTCCTCGCGATCCGGGCGATGAAGCCAAGATCCCCGTTCTCCTAGGCACACAACGTTCCACCGCCACGCCCTACGGTGGTCGTTGAAGCATGGTAGGAGTTTACGGTGTGGGAAACTTGCGGCGCTCACAAGTTTCCAGCTCGGGCACCGCGGGTTCGCCAAACCCGTACCTGGCACTTGCGCACCAGGCCCCTGCGGGGGGATGGTAAGCGGCGGCTCGCCCGAGTCAGCACAAATGCTGTCAATAGGGCTAGTGCGATATGCACCCGTGGCGAGCCGAATTCCTGCATGGTGGACACTATCCAATATACGCAGGTAACTGTCCCGTGCCGAACCATACACGATACAACCGTATTCCAGCCGCGACCGTACAAAGGCTCTGTAAAATTGTAGCAGGCAGGAGCGGTCAGCGCCCCATGACCTGCCACACAGACATTTTAAAACATTGAGAGCTTTTGAGGCTCTGGCTTTCACATCTTTAAGATGTGGCAGCCAGGTTAGCCTACTGTCTAAAATGAGGCCCAGAAACCGAACAGTATCGGTAAAACGTAAAAAAGTGTTCCTCAAGGTGAGGTGGGGCTCTGGTAAAAGAGTCCTACTACGACTAAAAAGTACACACCGGGTTTTCTCGGCAGAGAAACGAAATCCGGTGTGCACTGACCATTCATCCAGCCTGTTCAGCGTGAGTTGCAACTGCCGCTCACCGCTTCTCAGGCTGGACGATGCAATAAAAATTAAAAAATCATCCACATATAAGGAGTACCCTATTGGACTCCTTACAATGGATGCTATGCTATTTATAGCAATTGCAAAAAGGATCACACTTAAAACAGATCCCTGAGGAACACCGTTTTCCTGAATAAAAAGATCGGACACTTCACTACCGACTCGGTACCGGAAGCAACGTCCAGATAAAAATGATTTTAAAAAACGGGGCAGGTTTCCTCTAAAACCCCAGTCATGTAATTGTTTTAAAATAACATGCCGCCAGGTAGTATCGTAGGCCTTCTCAATATCGAAAAATACCCCCCCCCCCAGATGTTGGCTGCGGATGAACGCATCCTGTATCGCCGCTTCCAGCAGGATCAGGTTGTCCAAGGTGGAACGGAACTTCCTGAATCCACACTGAAAGCGGCTCAGAAGATTACGGGATTCAAGACACCAGACGAGGCGGCGATTCACCATCCACTCCAGTGTCTTCCCCACGCAGCTAGTCAAGGCAATACTACGATAACTACCTGGCGCAATTTGTCCTTGCCAGGTTTTAAAATTGGAATTAGTGTTGCTTCTTTCCACGAGTCAGGGAAGTGTCCTCCGGTCCAAATATCGTTAAAAATATCTAGAAAGTACTTTTTATCATCGCTAATGAGATGCCTCAGCATCTGGTACTGGATCAGATCGGGCCCTGGAGCAGTGTCATTAGCGCTATTCAGCGCTGACTCCAGCTCCCATGATGTAAATGGGCAGTTATAGGCCTCTGTATTAGACGAATCGAAGCACAGCGGGCGCCTCTCGGCAGCGACTCTTCGTCGCTGAAACCGAGGATCAAAGTTAGCGGAAGAAGTGATGGCGGCGAAGTTCTCCGCCATCAGCTGCGCTATGCTTCGTTCGTCAGTAATTATCCGTCCGTGATCCAGTAACCCAGATACTGGTGGGCGGGAGTACCTTCCAGATATACGGCGAATGGACTCCCATACTTTCGACGAAGGCGTGGAACGATTTATATTGCTCACAAAGTTCTGCCATGACCTCCTCTTGCTCTCCTTAATAACTCGACGCGCCTTAGCTCAGGCAATACGGAACGCTGCTAGGTTGTCAGATGTTGGGCACAACCTAAAACGACGCAACGCCCGTCGGCGACCCTGGATGACGGAACGACAATCGTCGTTCCACCAGGGGACGGGCGTCCTTCGCAGCGTTCCGGAGCTTTTCGGCATGGAGACGTCAGCTGCACGGTGAATCACTTCCGTGAAGTGATTCACCTTCTCCTGTATACTGCCACAGGGTTGCAGTAGTACAGAACGGCAGAAGAGCTGCCAATCTGCACCACTGACGTTCCATTTGCGTCGGTTATTCCCTCCTCCGCGTTCAAACTCTACGTGCATCCATATTGGGAAGTGGTCACTTCCGTGAAGGTCGCGATCCACCTCCCAATGCACGGAGTCCGCGATGGAGGGGGAGCACAATGAAAGGTCGATGGCAGAGGACGATCCGGAAGCAGTGGTGAAATGAGTCATTTGCCCTGTATTCAGGATACAAATTTCCTCCTGCTCTATCAATCTACCAATCACTCGGCCCCTGGGGCAATCGGTGGTAGAACCCCACAGCGCACTATGGGCGTTGAAATCTCCCAAAAGGAGAAAGGGCCGAGTGAGTTGTCGTACGATGCCAACCAGGTCGTCGTAGCCGACTGACACACTGGGTGGCAGGCAGAGAGAGCATACGGTCAGTTGGATTCGACCGTGTATTTTCACCGCTACTGCTTGTAATGTGGAGGTGAGAGCAACGGGTTCGGAGTGGACAGTGTTTCGGACAAACACCGCCACTCCTCCCTTAGCTCGATCACCCTCGGTATCGTCCTTTCGGAATATGTCATATCCTCTTAGCACTGGCTGGTGTAGTGGTCTGAAGTGTGTCTCTTGCAGACAGAGACACAAAGGTTCAGACCGTGCTAAGAGTTGGACTTCCTCTTTGTGAGCCTGAAAGCCGTTAACGTTCCACTGAAGTATGGGAGCCATTCTACCTATTTAAAACCACCCGCCCCGGGTCGGGTGGGTCACTGTCAGATGTCTGCTGAGGAACGGGACCAGGGTCTACGTCCACCAGCATATCGTCATCTTCGGAGTCCGAAGACGACTTTTGTTCTAAGGCCCCGGCGTCTTGCGGATCTTTCTTCCGCCGAGGCCTTTCCCCCTTCTTCCCTCCCCCAGTTGGGGACCTGGGAGGAGAAGCGGAAGGGGATTTTACGAACATAGAGGGGTCCGTATGTCTAAACTTCGGACCCCGAACTTTTTGAACAGTTTGCCATCCGCTACCAGCCGATGGCGTAGAAATTACTGCTTCCGCCGCAGGAGCTGCATCCGCCGCTGGAGCTACCTCTCCCGCGGCAGTGAGAGCCACACCTGCAGCTAATGTAGCAGATGGCTGTTCTTTTGCTGGTGAACCTGTTTTACTTGCTGTCTGACGGGTCGTGGTTGCAGAAGTGTTGCTGCCGACGTCCGCGGTCCTTGGTGTTAGGACCTTAGTGGGTATTGCGCCACATTTGCACTGGCACGAACACAATGTGCTCGTGCCCGTGTCTACAACGGACGTCTGCGTTGCAACACTTTCCTTCCTGACGGGAGCTGACAGCGTTTTGGCAAAACTAGTGGCGAAGACCGGTGGCGCAAGCGCTTTAAACCGTTTCTTCGCCTCGCCATACGATAGACGTTCCTTCGTTTTCAGCTCCTGTACCTTCTTTTCTTCAAGGTACACTCGACACTCCCTGCTCCAGGCTGGATGTGCCCCGGAGCAGTTAATGCACACCTGTGGGAGGGTGCAACTTGCACCCGGTTCATGCGCAGATTTTCCACATTTCCCACAAGTGGCGTTGCCTTTGCAATTCGCCGTCTTATGTCCGAACCTCTGGCACTTATAGCAGCGCATCGGGTCCGGAACATACGGGCGAACGTTCAGATTGAGATATCCAGCTTTAATGGACTTTGGCAACGTCGGAGTGTCGAACGTCAGGACGAAGGTGGCAGTCTTTTCAAGACTGCCGCTAACCCTTCGCAGGATCTGACGGACCTCGACCACGTTCTCTGATCCCCACTCCTTAAGGAGTTCCTCGGGCGCTATATCAATCAGATCACGGCATGTGATCACTCCCTTGCTTGAGTTGAGCGTTTTATGGAGTTCGCATTTTACTGCGAACTCCCCGAGCTTCTCACACTTAAGGAGTAGGACAGCCTGCTTATAGGTGGAAGTTTCCAAAAGCAGGGTCCCGTTCCTCAGCTTTTTCACATTTTTTAGCGTTCCAGCTATACCTTGTAACCCTTTGTGTATATAAAAAGGAGAGATCTTTTCAAAAGATCCCTCCTTTCTTCCCATTATTATAAAGGCGTTTTCTATAAGATAACCCTTTCTGTTACATTCTTCTTTCTCAGGAGGAGGGCTTTCAACCCTCGCACGCTTGCCAGTTTTTTGGGCGGAAGATTGGCCCTGCGGATTGCCCGAGCCGCAGGCAATTGAAATTTTTTTGGGATTTTTGGTTATTGTTCCCACGAGTCCGGAGGACCTAAAAGTCGAGTGACGTGGAGCCCCCGAATCACGCCACCAAGCCCAATACAACAGGGGTGCGGCAGGTGCCCCTGAGGTTGTACGCTAGCGGGTGGTTTGCCTCACCACCCATCCACCTCCTCGGCACGTTACTCACCTTGAGGTTGAGGGGTTTTTTATAGAGGTTTTTACCGTCCTCGCGATCCGGGCGATGAAGCCAAGATCCCCGTTCTCCTAGGCACACAATGTTCCACCGCCACGCCTTACGGTGGTCGTTGAAGCATGGTAGGAGTTTACGGTGTGGGAAACTTGCGGCGCTCACAAGTTTCCAGCTCGGGCACCGCGGGTTCACCAAACCCGTACCTGGCACTTGCGTACCAGGCCCCTGCGGGGAAGAGCGCGTACAGTTGCAACACTTGCCAAAGACCAACCTGCAAAAAATGCACTGGCGGTGTGTCCTACATCTGCTCGTCCTGCAAGCCAGAATCGGACGAAGACATGTAAACTGTTAGTTCAGTTGTAAAGTGCCGCTATTGACTTTACCATGATTTTCTTTTGTTGAACCGTTACCTCGGAATATTCTTTGCTAATTGAAGAGTTCTTCTGTTTACGACTGTAAAGGAAACAAATAATTCCAGAAAAACTTATCATTAGAGAAATGAATACAAGTAAAATCTAAAAATAGTGCTTACTTACCTTTCAAATTGTTTTCTTCCAATAGCAATAAGTTTTCAATTTTTAGCACTGGAAAAGTGTGATTTTATACCTTTGATTTTATCTGATTTATGACATACGTTTGAGTTTCCTGTTTTGACATTACTTAGGTTTTTAAACATCAAAACGTTGAATTTTGTGTCTTACCCGGGCAAATCGGTACTCGCCTTCACTGTGTTTTCATTCCACAGCTTTTTTTCAGTGTACTGTAATAATAGCCGTATAGATGATAATAAACACCGCTTTAAATCTTTTTTTATCCTTTTTATTATAACTACAGCCCTAAAAGCCAAAATATTTCAGAAAAATACGCATTATTGCCTAATTTCTCATATGGGACAAAAAAGTCCCATCTGGCGTTCGAGGGTGTTCGCCAAGTCCCGGCGTTCTAGTATTAAAGGGGTTGAAATGAAAATGAAAGAAGTTTCAAAAATTGTTACATCTATACCTAAAGTAGAATCTACAATGAGAAGTGCAGAAATCCTGTTAAAGAAACGTAAGGAGAATGCAGTTGATTATGTCAGTAGTAGATTTACTACAACATATTACCTGCAAGGAAAAGAAAAAGAAAGTTGTAAATTTTGTTGTGAGTCAAATGTTGCTTATCAACAAGGCAAAGGAAAGACACAAGTTTGAATTTGACATAATGATTTTATCCTCCATTCTATTTTTGATTTTCAGACAAGCTTACAAATTTTTAAGAAATAGTTGCTATATGATTTTACCTTATCCCAACACCATAAAAATATGGTATCCCCTATTAATGTAAATGCAGAAAATTCTGATTTTCTATCTTACATAAAACAGAAGAAAAGTTTCCTAAAACCTTGTGATCTAGCTGTTAACTTAATGATAGATGAAATTCACATTAAACCCTATTTGGACTATAAAGGTGGTAATATTGTTGGAATGGCCTATGACAGCACTGATACTGCAACTACTGCAAATACTTTCATGATTCAAAGTATTATGTCTCCTTTCAAGGATGTTATTGACATTCTGCCAGTGAGTAAAATTGATGCTGTTGCTTTATTTTCTGTAATACAACAATTGTTAAAGGGGCTAGAAGATATAGGATTTAAAGTTATTATCATAATAACAGACAAAAACAGAATTAATAGGAAAGCTGTTACACATTTTGCAAATCCTCCTTAGGAAAGTATTTTGTATCAAAATCCTAAAGTTTTTTTTTTTTTTTTACATGATTCTGTCCATATTTTGAAACGTATACGAAATAATTGGCTAAATCTAAAGATTCAAGACCTAACATTCTCTTACCCTGATTTTGAGGACCCTACTGTTTTTCGATTTGCATCATTTGATGCTCTAAGAAAATTATTTGGTCTTGAGAGAAAGATAAAATTTTTAAATTTAGTTATAGTCTCTCAATTAAAGCTCTGTGGCCATCTTCATTTGAAAAACAGAATGTAAAACTAGTGTTGCAAATTTTTAATGAGTGTATTG
>JARYHS010012995.1:0-45504 GCA_031002005.1 Vandiemenella viatica | reverse complement strand
GAATTGAACTTAACAAGTGACATCTTTTTTCAGAAAAATAAAAAAAGCATGCAGTAAGGGGTTAAGCAAGTTGACCGGATCTAGCTGGGAGCTAAGCCAACAGTCATCCGCACCTCCGCCTTAGCATTATGCTACTCCGCAGCAGAGTATGCATGTGCCGTGTGGCAAAGATCCAGACATGCTAAGACAGTAGACGTTGAGCTCCACAGAACATGCCGGCTCATCACAGGTTGTCTCAGAACATCGCCTGTGGAGAAAGTGGAGATATTAGCTGGCATCGCCCCTGGAGACATACACCGGGAAGTTGCTACCAGCGTGACAAGGCTTAAAGTGGAGGAAGACGCCCGATGCCCCCTTTATGGCTATACACCAGCGCCATCAAGACTAAAGTCCCGATCAAGCTTCATGCAGACTTCAAAGCCACTAAATGGAGACCAAGCAATGAAAGAAAATTGGCTTGGGAGAAGAGAGTGCAACATGATTTTGAGTGGATCAAGCCAAAAGAGGATCTACCACCTGGGTCTGAAAAACCATGGCCCATATGGAAGTCATTAAACAGGCTTCGAGTTGGAGTTGGCCGTTGCAAGATACTTTTGCCACTTGGGGATACCTGGGAGAACAGCCAAATACCACATGTTCGTACGGGGAGAGAGAAACTAAGGTACATCTGCTGTCTTTTCCACAAATCGGAATGAATGTTTCCCAATTTTACCTCCAATCAGCTACTGACAAAGCCATCGCATTGGTGGAAAAGCTACCACATATCTGATGCTGTCATCAACATGAGAAGAAGAGGATAGAATCAAGTCCATTCAAGTTGCAACCTGCGTAAGCTCGAGTTAGTCGAATCAAGATAATCACAACTTGTCCCATAATTTTCAGCATTAGAGTGAGAAATTAGGTTTCTTTGAAAGTTTAATTTGCTGTAACACACTCTCTCTCTTCATTCACCACATTTACATCATAACTAAGTTCCAATCCAGGCTCTTTCCTTGACTAGTTTTCTTCACTGAATCCAAACATCTTGCTCAGGATCTCTTTTCTTGAATCAGATACGATCATCTGTCTTAGCATCCTCTCCTCTTCCATCCTTTTTACATGACCAAACCACCTGAATTTATCCTTCACAATTCTTTGAATAAGCTTCTTCTACTTTTGTTACAACCTCTGTATGGCCACAGGTAGCTCTTCTTTTCTCTTACCAGAACCTCTTCACCCTTTCACAAATCCTCTCCGACTGTTCTGCTAAGATTTTCAAAATCCTCTTATCCTGTCTCCCACATTCGTGACTCTTTATCCAGTTCTTGTAGCCTTCTCTGTCATTTATTCAATAAGCTTCTCTAATTTTTTTTCCTGATATTCCCAATTTTTAACGCAATTTTTCTATATCTTACCTACCGAACTTCTGAGAAACTTCATCTTGCTAGTTTGAATTTTACTCTTTTGCTGGAACCTAATAAATAAAATGCATTATTTCCTTGTGATTTACTGGGACTACCTGCAATTACATCAGTTTCCTTATGCACCAACACAATACATTTCCATGTTCATCCTCTTGTTGATTTCCTTTTCCTACATTGTATTTTGCTTTTTTAAAGAACTAAAACTGTCCACAATTTCAATATTTTGTCCACCAATATTTTTTCCATCCCATATATTTTCTCTCATCATTACTATTGTCTTGTTCTTGCCCAATTTTGATTTCATCCCATGTTTCCCACTTAACAACTCTGATTGCTTTTGTACTTTCTTAGTAGCGAACAGAACCTGCAAACAGTAATGACATCATATCTACATTACCTAAGCTTCCTTTGTCATCTTCTAAATTTCAGCTTTAACTATCATCCTTAACAACAGCAACAACACACTTCAATGCCTCAGTCAGTTTCGTTAATGAATCATTCCCTCCTACTCATTTTGCTCCGGATGCTGTTCCAATAGTTCTCATGCATTGCTTGAACGATCTCCACTTTTCTCATTATGATTTTATTTTTAATCCCATACCCTTTCATATGATGTTTTCAAGTCTAAGAATGTCATCAACAAGTCCTTCCAAAACTCCCATTTCTTTTCTATCTTTATACTAAAAATGTGATTCACTGTTGATCAAGTAAAAAAAAAAAAAAAAATCAAATTATCTTAAAACTTCAAATCTGAAACCATCTAATATAAATAAGGGAGATAAAATAGCAGTGAAAAATCTGATTTAGAAGTACATGTAAAACATAAGTAACAAAATCTTCCCTTCAATAGGAGAAATACCCTGTATATTTTCAGTTTGACAAGTTGCTATTTCCTACGAAATACGTGCATACATGTGACAATTAAGTTTTTCCCGGCGTATGGTAGACAGGAATTCTTCACGGGTCTTCTGCCGGATAAGATCTTCTAAACACGACGTTTCGGCAGTCACCTCCGCTGCATTCATCTGGTGAGCTGTCATCGCGAAGTAACTGCCGCGACGGTTCGGCAATCGGTGCCGAACTGTCGCGGCAGTTACTTCGCGATGACAGCTCACCAGATGAAGGCAGCGGAGGTGACTGCCGAAACGTCGTGTTTAGAAGATCTTATCCGGCAGAAGACCCGTGAAGAATTCCTGTCTACGTGCATACAATCTGGAAAAAGGGTTGTAAACAAATTGCTGATGATACTGTCTTACCCTAGGCCTTTTGAACCTGTCAGGAATATCTGCCTCCACTTCACTGCCACTCTCACTGGAAGAAAGTGTAGTGCGTCCCTGAATTCCACTTTCTCCTTCCTCTTCTTCGTCACTGGGCGTCTCTGCCAGTCCAAGACGATCGTCTTCAAAGAATTCTTTTGATCCTATTAGGTAGGGGAGAGGTCGACTTGTGTATGGGTTAATAGGCCTCAGCACAACACGACCAGTGCTGTAAAATTGACAACCATATAAGTACTGAAAATTTATACCTTGAACAAGACACTCAATGGAAAGCAACACACAACACATGTTTACACTAATGGTGAAACAAGAAAAAACCCTTCAACTCAATGAAAAAATTTCCTTGGACAGGGAAAAGTAGTTAATCACCAAAGATAAAAGCAGAAGAGTTGTTTTGTTACAGCCCTCTTATTTTCAACTTCGATGTTTTATACAATTCATCCACAATAATTCCTTAAATAACTTATTTACAATAAATAAGCTATTCCCAGTTCATATATTCAATCAACAGAAGCACTATATTAAATAATATTTGAGGCAATACACACAAGAATGGCTGTTCAATCAACTTCTGAATCTTTCCTTCAGATATTGTAAACTTTTTTAACAATTTTTCATTCATACTAAAACTATACCTGTCATCATTTCAATCTCATATTTTTCTATTTAATTATGATACAGGTCTAAGTATCATAATTGGATATAAACTGATTGTTGTTAAGAATTGTTTACTACAAACACAATAGGAGAGCTTCAACAGAAATAAACAAATCAACATTCTCAATATTCCCATCACTTGTAACATATTTCCCAGTGCTAAAATCAGGCAAGTAAGCAAAGAGCTTTTAAGTATAACTATTATTAAAGTAATAAACATTCAATCACCTCACTGAGCTTTCATCATCTTCACTATCACTTTCTGCTGGAACTTCTACTGGTTCAAACATTGTATCAAGCACAGCCATGCCTTTTTGAAGTACCTCACGTACCATGGACAAAGTATCAACCTCTGATTCAGCCTTTGGCTAAAACACAGTGATGAGTAACTAAAAAATTCACAGTTTAGCCAAGTAGAAAGCAGAATGGAATTATATTTATACGGTATAAATTCTTAAAAATGAAGAATAATATATTGGGAAAATAATATTCTGTTTCCAAATGGAAGTGATTAAATCCTTGAGTAAAGACAATTATCTGAGAAAGAGCAATATATTAGGTACTTGTATAAGAACAGAAATTTTCAAAATAATAATTCTTGTAAATCAGTTACAAAATGAGTCCTCTCTTCCACTAACCTGTTCATATGCCATATGGAACAGATTCATAGATGATACCTTTATGATTTGGATGCATGGCAAAAATTACCTAAATTTTCCAAATCATCTTAATACCTTTAACATGCTGACATTCACATGGACCTACTCCTACATCCAGGTCACACTGTTGGATGTGGATTTGTCCCTCTCCAAAGGCTACCTCAATTCCTCAGTTCACGTCAAACCCACCAACCTTCAACACTATCTCCATTTTGACAGTTGCCAACCGTACCATATCAAACATTCCCTACCCTACAGTCTTGGCATTCAGGGTTGTATATGCTTCAACCAATGCTCCTCATGTATAATCGCTCCCCCTGATACAAGACGGAACGTAGCTGCAATGTCAGAAATAAACAAGGCTAATCAAAATGCTGTGCATCCCTTATTCGGGCATCAACTCCCCAGACAAAGGCTCAAATCTAGATAAAGCTTCCTTAGGAAAACAGATGCTTTAGATGTCCCGCCGAAAGTTGCCTGGCTCAATTTGTAGCGAGCAAGAATGACTCATGTGAACAATTGTTACCTACTGTAGAGGCACTACCACCAGATGGAAACCTCAACTGGAAGACCTGGAGAGTGCTAAATCAGCTGAGAAGTGGAGTGGGTAGGACCAAAGATAACCTGGCAAGATGGCATTATCTAGAAGATCCTAATACTGCGTGTAAGTGTGGGGCAGAACAGACCATTCAATATTTATACAATTGCCCGCAGTGCCCATCAATATGCACTCTGCAAGACCTCCTTCGTACCAGTGACAATGCCTATAAGTTGCTGACTTTTGGTGTTGATTGATATAATTTTATTTCCGCTATTGTTATTACTGTTTATGACAATTTGTAAAAGCAGTGTTTTTTACACGAAGTAAATAAAAGCCCACCAATCATCCCAAACCCAAAAAACCAACCACAATCCAGTACTGGTTACACAATACTACCCAGGCTTCGAATCCATTGACAGAATCCTTTGGCAAGGTTATGATTTCCTGCAAATCTGTCCAGAAATGAGATTCATTCTTTCCAAAATCCTTCCTGCACTTCCCAGAACTTGTTTCAGCAGGCCACCTAACCCCAGTGAAGTGCTAGTCCACAAATATAGTCTTCCTTGTCCCAACAGTCAACCCCAAGGCACTTTCCCATGCAATAGACCCCACTGAAAGATGTGCAACATACATCATCCCACCACCACTTTCACCAAATCTATCACAGAGGAAAGCTTTCCAATCATAGGACATGTCACCTGTAAAACCTCCTATGTTATATACCAGTTAACATGCAACCACTGCCTGCCTTCATATATAGGTTGGAACACAAATTTGCTTCCCACAAGAATAAATGGTCACCAACAGTCAGTAGTCACATGGAATGCAAAGCATCCAGTAGCTGTCACTGCCATCTCCCATGACACAAATAATT
Organism: Vandiemenella viatica; assembly: GCA_031002005.1. Taxonomy (NCBI): domain Eukaryota; kingdom Metazoa; phylum Arthropoda; class Insecta; order Orthoptera; family Morabidae; genus Vandiemenella; species Vandiemenella viatica. Next base: position 40,093 of record JARYHS010012995.1, on the reverse strand, counting down.
TCAACTCTTGTTTCACAGTTCACAGTTCGTGCTATCAGAGTGCTCCCTAATAGCAGCAGTTCCTCTGAACTCAGAAGGTGGGAACTCACCAATCAGTACAAATTGGGCACAAAGCTGGTCTCAACTTAAGTTGATATCCAGTCATTATTTTTACTTTTACATATATAATAACAATAACTAGTAACAGTATTTTGTGCAAACTATCATATAATAGGATTTAACTACAAAAAATAAAAACCTTACTTTTTCTCCCACACTACTGCTGCTTGGTTTGGATACCTCCACATCATCATCTTGCACTCTATTTTCAATAAACTGTGTACTGGCCAATGAAAGAAATGAGTTATTCACATTGCTGATAGCAGAAGATGTTGTGTTCAAATCTTCCACAAGCTTGTCCACCGAGTTCTGTGTAGCATGGGTTCTTGCTAACAGTTTCTAAGAAGGAAAAAAAATGGATGTTAATATACTGTAATACTTCATTGTAAAAAAGACTCTGTAGGCATTTGAATTAAAGAGAAATTTCCAATCAAGTAGTTTCAGCTAATGCAATACTGTACTTTGCAGGAAATGATATAGTTATAACAACCTACATAATGTATACCAAAGAGTATTGTGTAACACATCTTAGAATTTCACATAACGAAATTAGTTACTAAGATAGCGAGTTCAGTTGAAGTATATGGGACCACCCTTTTAAAGTCATTTTTATAGTTAATTTTGATCATATTTCTCAGTAATATGTCCTATATAAGCATTTATTCAAGCGTTGGCAATAAATTCAATAGTTAAATTCATTTAAACAGCTGTTAAGAAACTTAACCTCAGATTTGAATATGTACGTAGTATTTGACTTTCATTTAATTTCACTAAATCAGGATATTTCTTTAGTTCAAAAGATGTTTAGGTAAATAGATAGCCAGTAGATGATTAGTTTTGCTGTTAAAAGATCCTACTTAGAGTCTGAATATCTTTAAAAGTGATTTGCCGGTTTAGAATTTTATCACGTAATTTTCCACTCTAAAATCGAAGTATTTAGGTATTAGAAAACAGTTAAGAAATCAAGTGATAGATAGAAAGCATCATAATTTCGGTTTAAATAACATATTAAAATTTTAGAAAGATTCATGCATTCTAAAGATCGTTTTTGAATATAATTTGATATAGCCAGACATGTGATTCAGGTAAAAGTTCGAAATTTCAGTCTTTTTCGGGGATTCGTGAAAAGAAATTATATTCAGAGTAAAGTTTGTTTAAATATAAAGATTTCTGGAAAAGTTCTAGTTCAAAAGATAAAGCATTTAATAGTAATAAAATAAAATGGGTTTTGGCACGAGTAAGCCCTTGGATGAGATGATGCAATTGCTCATAATAAATCGGGGAATAGACTTAGAGATTCCAAATTTTTACAGTAATAGTTTTTCAATAGGGAAATTTGTTTAGAGTTATTTTCAAATTGATATTTGGAATATTTCAAGACGTTAAATTTTATTTTCGAATTTTAGACCACTTTCAAAAATAGGTAAAATTCTTTATTTGATATCAGGTAATAGATGAGCAATAGGAGAGTAGAATTAAATTTGTTTCAGCTCGATAGGAGCAATATTTCGGAAGTTATGGCAATCACATCTTTACGACTCTTTTCTGGCTAAACTATTAAAGTTACAAATTTTTTTATAATAACTTAATTTGAGGTTTGTAATAATATCTTGCTACTACCAAAATTTCAGAGAGCTAGGATTATTTTTACTGTCATGATCAAATTAGATTTCGTAACATTTGTCAGAAACTGATAAGCTATCGTATCAAATCCCTGGGAAAGTCAAGATAAGGAAGTTCTCACGGTCAAGGAAGAGGCGATCCTAAATATACCCCCTCCATAGCCTAAGCTCGCGCACTCTAGAAGCAGCAGTTAGTCAATGTAGACGCATTATGTAGTAAGGTGGCCAGCTCTGGGCTCGTGGCGCGGCAAACTGTTAGTCTGTTTAACAACGGTAGAAACTTTATCATCATGGGAAGAGCTTTAATTGAAAAACTCATGTAGCTAAGAAATCGTGGTAGTGTGGGGTTCGGTTGTGCTCGAATGGTCAGTCGAATCTGTAAAGTAAATTTGGAAAGGTTGTCTGATTGCCTGTGCAGTACATTGACTTTGCAACATTTTGAAGAATATATTCATCTTAGCAGAAGTGAACTTTCATCATTGAACTATTACCTTTCCCTAGTTTTTTGGTTAAAACTACGGTGGCGACTGTGTTAAGAGCTCAGTCAGTACTGCAATTCATTAGGTTTGCACGATCACAGTTAAGATGAAGTTTGTGCACCAACCCCAGCACAATCTAAGTCTTACAATTGATTATGCAAGGAACAATGGGGTAAAGGATTGTTCGACACATTTGCTACTGAAGCCAGGAGACCAGCAGTTAACAGACACACAAGTTATCAAACTATCCTGAATTTGGTTTTTGTATGGTAGTACTTTTCTAACACAGTAAAAAAAGGTTATTTTTATAGGCAAAACAAATGAAATGCAAATCCCAACTGGAATTTTGAGTATACTTCTAAAAAATGAATCTATTCTGCCAACTCTTCCCTGTGTTTACATTGGATAAATATTAAAGCAAAAATAAATCCAGATAATCTAACAAACAATTGAGAGTGTCCTCCAGTGTGGTGAATATGGCAAATACAGTGAGAAGTACCTTCCTTTTCAGAAAAAAATATTAAAGTTTAATGATCTGAACTAAAGACAGAGTAAATCTGAATCCTGGGGAAATTATGAAGGAAGTATAATGGATCAGTGTAGATAATGTTTATTAAAGATAAAATGTATTAAATATCATGGGATGTAGTATTGTAACTTACATTGAAATGTTATTTGGATTGAACCTGGAGACTAGCAGCTTACCAGACAGCTGCAAAAATATGATAGTAGTAACAGTCCATAAAGGAGCGGTGAAAAACAGGCTGATTAGTTTGACACTAGTGGTAGGTAAATTGACAGAGTTATATGTAATCAATGTAATCACATCATAAATGTCTGTGAGGAATCAAACTGGTTTTCAAATTGGTAACATGGCTTTAGACAAGGTAATTTATGTGAATAACAGTTTGTGAGCTAGATGCAAAACTGACAAGGGAAGCCAACTTGATAGCGTAGCACTATATGTTTCCAAGGAATCTGACAGAGTGATGCATAAATTGGTGTTAAATATGGTAAAAATAATTGGAGTGAATGAAAAAGTTAAATGCTGGATACTGGAATTCTAAAAGATATACAAAGAGCCGGGGTATGAAAATGCTGCACCAAAGGAGGTGAAAATGGGAATGCAATGGGACAGTGAATAGGATCTTTGCTAGTCATTATTCTAATGACTAATTGTACTAATAGTTTACACAGTAACAAGTTAGGTTGTTTGCAGATGAGAATGTCATGTAACAGGATTAAAACTGGTAAGGACTGACGGCTACAGGATCTAGCAGGATAGGTCAACATGGGAAATGAATCCTATACCTTGTTCGCTCTCAACTGACAGCTAAAAGTCATGTTCCCCTCGCCCCGTTCCTCACCTCACCACCCCCTCCCGATGCCTTCTCCTCCGAGCAGACCACTATCTTCAGGCATGCAAGAGGCATTGTAATTTGTCACAGTATTGTTGTGTTGATACCAAAACATTGTTATAAAATGCTGTTAATAAAATGACGTGGTGGTAGTCAAAAGCAATTATTTTTGATATGTACAGTTTCTTTATGGTATTAGAAAACTCTAAAGAGAAAGTTAATATGCTTTTCAGGGAACTGCAAAAAATGAAAGATGAGGCATGCGGTGTACCGTTACGAACGGTGCATCGTGTATGTAGCGAAACCAAAATGAATGTTCCAGGGTCATCCTATTCTTCTCCAAAGAAAACGTTGAATTTATTTCCTGAAACGGCTCACGCAATTTTTAGAAATAAAAATGGTGACTCAAAGCAGTAAATTTTATTCATCAATATCGTGTAAATAAGTTTTATCTTTATTAAGATACAAAATTGTAGTTGGTAAACATACAATTTCTACGATATACTATTAACACATTTCGCTCATGACAAGTAATTAAAATGCCCGATTTTAATAAAGAAAACATAATATTATATGCAAAATATTGTGAGAACGTTGGCACAAGCGCAGCAGCTGTCACATGTAGGGGTAAAGGCAGTGGAGTGGGGATAGAGCATAGTGACCTTAAGCTGCCTCTCTTAAGCAAACATACTATAAGAACAGTGGGCTTATTAGGTACACAGAAGGAAAAAAAGCCTAGAGGATTTTTATGACTATAGGAGGATGAAGGAATTTGCTTATTGAAGATTTTGAGTATAATTATTTTGGCATACGGCATACCAATCTAGTAGGAATACCGTGAGGGATATTAATGAGGAAATGAACAATAAAATACACCCAACTTTCACCAGACTTGAAGGAAATATAACAGCAGCTGCCCTTACTTCAATTCTGGTGAGTGATGGGAGTATTTTACCTTACCCAATTCTTATTATCATCTTGGCATAACATTTTATAATAAACTCAGCTGGGTAGGACACACTTGGCAGATGGTATGAAAATGTTACAAAATCCTTCATTTATTGGAGAGGGTGCTGAGGGAAAGTATCAGGAAAGAGAGGAAATTGTGTCACACAACTTTTGTCAGACTATTGCTTGAATATGGTAATGTACTATGGGACCCACATTTTGGGTAGTAAATACAGGAGTTGGAGGAGGTGCAAATGAGAGCAGCTAGATTTAACTGTGCAAATTACTGCAGTTCACAGTTAGTAACTGATATGATGAAGGAGCTGAATTGTGTTTCATTGGAAGACACGAGGAGGGCAAAGAGTAAGCTTGGAGTAAGCAAGATGTACATTGATGATGAAGCTTGAAAGAATATTGGAGTAAATAGGAGTAGTACATGGAATGGAATAGATGACCATGAGCAAAAGCTGGCATTCACCTAGTGTGATTGAGGAAACCATGGAAAACCCAAATACGGATGGCCCAGACAGGGATTCGAACCAGAGTCCTCATGAATGTGAGGCTAGAGCTTTACTGCTCACCCACAACATTTGGTAAAGAGGAATTTAAAATTTCATAAAGGGCTAAAATAGATTGGTTGAGAAACTACACTAAACAAGATGTTAGAATGGAGACTTTCCCGACGTATGCTTGAAATGAAGTCTTCATTTCTTTTACACTAAACAAATTTAAGGGAGGGGGGGGGGGGAAACAAGGAAGGGGTAAATAGGTGTGTTGGAATTTTTTTTTGATTAGTCACTCTGTCTATTTCTCTTCGTCTCTCTTTTTTTTTTTTTTTACTAAAGGGTACATTATTCATATAAAAAATGAAATTTCTGAGAAAACTATGAGCATAAATTTTCGCAGAAAACTTTATTAATTGTTATAACAGAAAATAATTCACAAGCCGAAATAAAAATCTGAGACCTTTCCATGGCACTCTCATTAACTAGTGACAGTTGATAATATGTGGGAGCTCTTAAATCAAAAGATTTTAAAAATTGTGCAATTTTAAAAGTTGAGAGCTGGGCTGAAAAGAAATTAAATATTTCTAATTTAATGCATCAGCAAATATACACTTACATTTCATATCTATCAAAATTTTCAAATGAAGTACTTATGGTACCAATTGTCACTTTCATAACATCTTATATTAATCAAAATAATCTGTTTCTTTCAGCAAATTGCATTTTTAGACATCAAATATGTATCACAAAACCTCTCCCTGCAAATTAGACATTTACTAAAAGAACTGGCAAGAAGTTTTACTTAAGAACTCATCAATGTACCATTGACACACAATCTCTGAGACAGTAGAGTCAATGATCCCTCATTATTCAATTTTGAAATAATGAAGTAATTGCATGATTACACTGTGACATCACACTTGGCAACATGCAAGGATGCAGTAGGCTACAGCCTAGGAGGAAAAAATCATTGAGTAATTGAAAAAAGTAATTGCCAATATGAACAAACGAAAGATTAAAAAAAAAAAAAAAAATAAAGAACACTTCACAGAGACATAGGCAACAATAAATTTTTTTGCACGTTTCTTCAGCCCTTACATCAGAAAACAAATTCAAATTAACTTTTTACATGTATACGTTATAAGGGAAGGATAGTGATGAACATACTCCAACAAGTAAAATACATTGCTTTAAGATTGAGGCTTAATTACTTGGAAAATGTACCTGTCAAGAATTTGAAACAGCTAAGAATAAAATAGGTAAAATTTGACAATTTAGCCATCTACAATTGACTCCTACCAAATAAACAAAACATTCTTCCACTGATGAAGAGTTTATACTAAAACATGTAAATGTTCTATTCTTCACCCATTTTTGGAATCAATTATTCCTTTATCTATACTTATTCTGACACTTCAGCATTTGTCCAATGAATTATATATACTCCTAAGGTTCAGAGGAAACAAAGCATGAAAAATGCGGAAATGCAATTTAGACCTTGCATGAGTAAAAGGGGGATGGACACAGAATGGGGGCTGTAAGTTTCCCAACACTATTTCAGTACACTATCAAACACAAATGTCTGTGGAAAGAATATAAAAATGTGAAAGCAATTCTCCTCATAACATAGCTCAGTACCAGAAGTTGATTTTTTTCTTCATATTTATCATCTGGATGCCAACATGTTTATTAATTTTACCTCAAACAAGCCATGAGTGTCCATTAGCTATGCCCTTATATTACAACTACATATTTTATGATAAAAGAACGTACCTGTGAAAATTCCTGGAGATTTTTTAGCAGACCTGCATCTCCAGCAAGACTCCAGTTTGCACTATTCTGTCTCAGTTCATCTGTTGTCCAAGGTCTATCCCAAGGTTTTGAGGCATTACTCTGATCCTTAAAACATAACATGTCATCAATCTGGATAGGCTTTATCATACACGAAAATGCTACTTTAAAAATTTTCAATATCAAAATAACAAATGGAGTTAATGCCACTAAATCATCTCCAAGGTGATACTCAAGTATTACAGCCAGAGTTTTACCATAATGTTAATCAACAGTAGGTCTGGTTCACTTTCCATGCCACAGTTTCATTGCAGCTAATGTGCTTAATGTCATCTGTAATAGGATTCTTAATGTACAGCTTATGAATTTGGCACAATACATTCCTGGAGTTTTAACTGTGCATTAATTCACAACTTTTCAGTTAACTGGTGACTTTAAATTAAAGCCAATGCATGCAATCCTGAGTCACTGATATGTTTGTGAACCAGCTTAAACCTAGAATTTCTTTTGTGCTTGGCTGTTACTGGAAAATACTTTCTATTAAGCTTTGCACATTAGTTTCATTTGATCATACAATATTAGACAATATAAGGAATTGAATTACACTGTGCTCTAAAGGGTAGGCTATGAATCTAATTAGTAAAGTTATTATGAAATGATTAACTAGGATTTGAACTATGCAATTTGTTTGAAGCAGAATAAGCAAAATATGGCCCTAGGTCCATTTAGCCTGATGTCAAGTTAACATCGTGGATATTTCCTTCAGAAGGAATCGCTGCTGTAATAAGAGAGTGGAATTTTGAGTTTTAACTGTGAAAATCTGATGACTACTTTCTTAGCCTGGTGACAAATGTCATCGCATTGAGGTGCAGTACAGAGGAGCAATTGGTTAGCTTCTTTTCTTTTTTAGTGTTGTTGCATAGTCACATAATGTAACCATCATATTTCCTCTCATTAATAGAAAGGGAATAACTAAATTTATTTAACAAACAAGTATATATAGAAGCACAGAAAAGAAAGAAATACTAAATGGAAACTGAGTAAAGATATACGAGGGTGAGTAAAATGAAAACCTTAAATATTTTTTTAAATATTATTTATTGTGCAGAAGTGGTAAAAAGAACATAATCTCCCCCACGCTCAATGCAAGTCCTCCAGCGCTTACAAAGTGCATAATTCCTTTAGAAAAAAATTCTTTTGGTAGTCCGCACAACCACTCATGCACCGTGTGGCGTAACTCTTCATTAGAACGGAACTTTTTTCCTCCCATTGCTTCTTTGAGTGGTCCAAACATATGGAAATCACTTGGGGCAAGGTCTGGTGAGTATGGTGGATGAGGAAGATACTCAAAATGCAGGTCTGTGATTGTTGCAACTGTTGTACGGGCAGTGTGGGGCCTTGCATTATCATGTTGCAAAAGGACACCTGATAACAGCAATCCACGTCGCTTTTATTTGATTGCAGGCCAAAGATGATTTTTTAGGAGATCTGTGTATGATGCACTGGTGACAGTCGTCCCTCTAGGCATGTAATGCTCCAAAATGACACCTTTTTTGTCCCAAAAGAGTCAGCATAACCTTCCATGCTGAGGGTTCTGTTTGAAACTTCTTTGGTTTTGATGATGAGGAATGGCGCCATTCCTTGCTTGCACTCTTCGTTTCCGGTTGGTGGAAGTGAACCCAGGTTTCGTCCCCAGTAACGATTCTTGCAAGGAAGCCATCACCTTCTCGTTCAATGTGCCGAAGAAGTTCTTCACAAGCATCAGCACGTCGTTCTCTCATTTCAGGAGTTAGCTGCCGTGGCACCCATCTTGCAGACACTTTGTGAAACTGGAGCACATCATGCACAATGTGGTGTGCTGAACCATGACTAATCTTTAAATATGCTGCAATGTCATTCAGTGTCACTGGGCGATTTTCCATCACTATGGCTTCAACTGCTGCAATGTTCTGTGGAGTCACAACTCATTGTGCCTGACCTGGACAAGGAGCATCTTCCACTGAAGTCACACCATTTACGAACTTCCTACTCCATTCATAGAATTGCTGCTGTGACAAACATGCATCACCCTACTGAACCTTCATTCTTAGATGAATTTCAATAGGTTTCACACCTTCACTACTCAAAAACCGACTAACAGAACGCTGTTTTTCCCTGGTTCAAGTCTCAAGTGGGGCAGCCATCTTTATACTGATACTGCGACGGTATTTGTGCATCTGCGCTATGCTGCCACCTACAGGCCATTCTGCATGCTGCTTGTAGCACGCTTACCAACTTACAGGATAATGGCATGAAATTTCGATTTTTTTATTACAAATTTAAGGTTTTCATTTGACTCACCCTCGTATGACACATCATATCAAACATTGCAGGTGATCATTGCCCGTACAGTTATTATGAAGGCTGCGGAGAAACGGTAGGCTGATGTATGAACATGTCATGCAATTAATATGACAAAATACTAGCCCATTAACAAAATTTCAGTTGTTAAATATCTGAACAACGCTAGCTGTAACTGCATTGTACTTTGATGAGACGAAACATTATGGCCTCCTGCTTAATAGTGTGGTTGTCCACCTTTGGACTGAAATACAGCAGTGATTTGTGTACTCCAAAACACTTATGTCTGCATGATGATGCATGGATGTCCATCATCTTGTCAGCTACTCACTGCCTTCAACCTCTTTCCACGGATGCTCACTACAGCAGCATGTGAACAGCCATCCTGTTTCAGTTTCCAAGATGCTTATTCCCAGGCACTGTGCTCACAAACCATCGGCCCATAATTTAAAGGAATTGTGTGACCTGTGCATATACATCTAATGCCAGATACCTGTGGAAACCTGCCAATGACTCATCAAAGCCATACAGTGCCGAATTGCTGCTGTATTGCATTCCAAAGGTACAACAAGACAACATTAGGCAGGTGGTCATAATGTTTTGGCTCATCAATGCAACAGGGTGAGCATTACAGAAAAATTACTCAATGTATTATAAGCTTCCAGTCATCTATTGAAATCACAGTGGATTGTGAAGAATACATAATAACACAAATAGTGCACGGCATACTAGCCAGGAGATCCATAAGGGTATCTTTGGTCACCCAAGAGACAGTTAATTTTAAGTGCACAATTTGGATATACAATGCCCATTTTACCTGAACTGGCAGTCAGATAAAGGAATCTTCAGTTTAATGAGAAATAATTCTTTATTACATTACTAATGTAGTCTTGGTTAAAGCAATGTGTTTTCCAAATGATTATAGTGCGCATTATTATTATTATTTATTTATTGTGATGAATCTTGTTCCACATTCACAATTTCCCTACAAACCTACTTACAATTCATATACATTTTTAATTTAAATTCCATTATGGACTGAGGTATATTGTTCACCATCTCTTTAGGTAATTTGTTCCACTCCCTCACCTACCTACAAGTAGAAACTTTCTTACTCCTTTATGCCTGAAGTTAACTGCTAAATTATTATTATGGTCCTGTCTTCCCTTCCACATGCTGCTTCTAAATCTTCCACTAATATTTATCCAGCCCTCATCGCCAGAATATGCCCCACAGGCTACATGCCCCCAATTCTCTTACCAGTCTCTATCCTGTGACGACTCCCAACACAAATATTTTATCATTTTACTTATCAAGCACATCCTTTGGTAATTTCTACAGACAAATCTAACAGCCTTCCTTTGCATCCCTTCCCACTGCAATATATGAAACTCATTATGTAGATTCGATGATGTCATCTCACAATACTCTAGGAACGGCCTGACCAAAGTTTTGTAGTCCATCTCCCTTACTCTTCCCCTACCCCTTTCCCTTGTACATCCTTTGACCATACTCTCCCAAAATGATACTGGAACTCTTTCCATATAACCTCTCTAATATGCTCTGTCAAGCTTAACATCATCTAATATTTCCCAAAATATACACTTTATCCCTTCAAAAAGCAATTCCCCTTCTACTAATTAATTATTCAAAACCTTTATTTTCATAACTGTATGCCTAATAAGGCTCTACTTGGCATTTATCTTCAATCCATACTTTATACGCAGCTAGACATCCTGTCTAGATCCCTTTGAATTTATTCACAATCCTCCCTCAATGTAATCCTGTTATACAGCATTATGACATCTATAAATAGTCTAAACTCTAGATCAACAATGTAATCATTCATTACAGTAATTAAAAGTCATGGTCCCTATACACCACCCTGAGGCACATCTCGTTCCATCTCCTTTGATGTTGCATTACCCACTGTTACTCTTTGCTTCCTACCTCTTAAGATTTCTTCAAAACATCAAAATACATCTTGGTTTATCCAAATAGTCTTAACCTAATTCACAAACATTCTTTGGCTAACTCTGTCAGATGTCTCAGAAAGATCCGGTGCCACACTATCTACTTTACTTCCCTTGTCCATTTCACCTGAAAGTACCTGGATGACCGATCTTCGCTCGGCATCTTTTGATTTCGGATGAGTATGCAAGATTTCATCAAAATCCTAAGAGAAGTTTGTCAGAAATTAATTTTTCCTATATAAGGGTTGCTCATATAATAGTATTAGATGGGATAGATTAAATATACAGAGAGTATATATTATAAAAACCTAACCGAGTTCACAACTCGAAGGTTGATTGAATCCTCCAGAAGGTGACATACTGAGTGAGCCATTGTATCAAATGTAGGACAGCCAGTTCTTTTCCTCTGAGACCTATAGTTCAACAAGGAATCTGAACCACTGAAGGTCCTGGTGTATCTCATATGATCAAATACAACTCTTAAAAAATGCTTGTCCCCATGGGAACTTGAACCTGGGACTGGAGCCAGAATTTTTTGAGAGCAAGCGTCTTAACCACTCTTTTTACTGACTAATCATATTTAAGCTGCCAGACTGGTCCATATTTGATTTACATCCAATACATTTCATACCTACCAACATAATAAGTGCACTCAGTTAAATAAAATTCATGAATGCATAAAGTTCAACATTTTATTTTAAATAATCAGCTAGGCCTATATTATGATTTTTATTCATTTTCACTTTACGGTTATAATCCAAATATATAAAGCCACTTCAAGCTTAGTGAAACCTCAAACAAATCACATTTTTTAAAATGGAAGACAGTTATTTAGGTAGAACATTATCTGCAGAAGTAATTTCATCCAAATCGTTAGAGCAATTTCCGAGATACCAAATACATACAAGAATTGGTGCACAGTTCCTTGAGCTAACAAAAGAGAAACCAACTAACCTCAGAAGGCTTACTGGTACCCGAAACATCTATGAGATGGCGTTAGAGCCATTTCTAAAATACAAAATACAAGAATTGATCATTTTTTGCAGGGAACAGCTAATTATATAAACTTGAAAATCAAAATGTTATCTAAATATAAAATTTCATCCAAATCATTAGAGCTGTTTCCGATAAACCATATATAAATGAATTTAAAGATATGTTAAATGTAACCTACTACCTGACATTCACATCCATAACCACTTATAAATCCATGCTGGTAATTTGCAAACAACATTTTTTTCTCATGGATTTTCATGATGTAATTGGCTATATAATACTCCACGAGTTTGACCACCCTCCCCCACTTAAGCCAAACTAATAGGTCTGTAGTCTCCTCTCCCTTATGAACTGATACCTCTATGACACATTTTCAGACCTCTGGAATATGGGAGGTCTCCAGACTTACATTAAATAATATTTCCACATATAGTACAGTATATTTTCTACATATCTTTAACACATCTGTGGTAACATTATCTATACCAGGCACTTTACATTTTTTTGATCTGTACAGCTCTGTCATAACACACTGTGACTCTACTTCTAGTTTACCAGTATGCTCATCTTCACTAACATGGAAATAACTCTCCTCAGTTCCGCCTGTATCCATGTGACAATTCTCACTGAACCAATTAGTATTTCAACCATTTTCATATTATCTGTAAATCCTTCTCCATTTCTACCCATAACTGACTAAATACCTTCCATTCCATTTTTTCTCTCCCTTGGTGGAACTAGTAGAGGAATTAAAAAAAAAAGACTACTACAGTTGATTGTGTTCATACATCATAGTCATGGGGTAGACTTCAGTGGTGTTAAAAAATAATAAAATAGGGTCTGCTTTTCACAGTGGAAGAATGAATGATGAATATGAGACTCCTGGGGAGAAACTGAATTCATAGATAGTTTTCAGAGGTAAACATAATGGTTATTATTGACAAGGACTTAAATCAACATGTGTCAACTGAGAAGGAAATAAGACTAGAAATACAAGGGAAAAAATATTTCCAAATACCTTACCAAGGTTGGTAGAGCATAGGGCAACCAAACATGTAGGACATCCTTCTAATATAGCCTGCTGATAACTGAAGGAATAAGTGATAATGAAGCAGTTCAATAAATATTAGTGTGTGCAATAAACCAGTGACCAAAATTTAAGGTGGTCATAGCATAGTTATAAAAAAAGCACATAATTCAGGATTGAAGAGATATTTTACAGGAAATCTCAACACGTGGAAGGAGAGGACGAGTACAGTGGATTCGAAGTGGGATCAGATCAAGCTGATAAAAATGAGGGAAGAAATGTTGGGTAATTTCTAGATCGCAATACCGCTGCAACCACTTACCGCCTCGCGATGTAAACACTTCCCAATGGAGAGAGTTTGACATCATTGTTTTTCCGTGTGTGATGTGTTCAGCCTTCCATCAATTTGAGAATACACGTTAGACTGTAGAACGTAACCAATAGTAATAATAATAATAAAAAAATTACGGATTGAAAAAGTTAAAGAAAATTACTACTTGCACAATTAATAATATTATTAAATTATGTACAACATTCCAAACTGATAACTGATATCGTTCATTAGCGTTAACGTTATTAATCACAATTCAATTGATCTGTATTTGATTCTGTTCTTCTATATTTCCTCGTGTGGCTGAAATTGCTATTAAAATCATTCATATGAAATAAAATATTTATAAAAACAAGATTTCATCAATAACTGTTTGCGTTTAGGTTTAAACGCAGCCTGGACCATACTACAGCGATAGATATGATTTGGAAATTGGGTTTCAGTAATATCGTGTGAGATGGTTATGTTTCACTATGGTCCAGGCTGCATTGAGATGTAAACAGCGATAGATACGACATAGAAATTAGGTATCTGCAATAAGGTTTTGATAGTTACGTTTCAGTGTGGTCCAGGATGCATCAAAACCTCATCGCTAATGAATTCATTCCTGTACTGCTGGTGCAAAATTTATGATTTCTCGATATGAGACGTATCAGTGATGGACTAATTTCTGTGGAAGGCCCCGTTAGTGACATTTGAAGCTGTGCACAGAACGTATACGTCACATTCAGCAAGGTAGTGACGTCATACTCTCGCCATCCAGAAGCATTTACATCGCTCGGCGGTAAGTGGTTGCAGCAGTATCGCAATCTAGATATTACCCGAAATGTTTATACCAGCACAGAAAATAAAGAGAAGTAAGCAACCAACAAACTATAAAATGGAGGTGAGAGAGCTAAAGAGGAAGGTAAGAAGAAAACACAGAAGTGTTAAGAGATAAGAAGGTAGGATGGAACACTTGAAACAAGTCATTAATAACAGCAAAGGGGAAAAGTAAAAATGGGTTTGTGAAGGTATGTGAAGGAGCACCACTTAATGCAATGAAAAATTTCTATGGTCAAATTAGAAAACCAAAAAAAGAATACCATAGGGTCTTGTCTGCTTTTCACAGTGGAATGAATCATGAATATGAGACTCCCGGGGAGAAACTGATATCAGATGTCAGCGGCAAACATAATGGTTACTATTGGCAGGGACTTAAATCAACGTGTGTCAACTGAGAAGGAAATAAGACTAGTAATACGAGGGAAAACATATTTCCAAATACCTTTCCAAGGGTGGTAGAGCATAAGGGTAGGGGAAGTGAATGTGTAAATAAGGTTTTTTTTTTTTTTTTTTTTTTTTTTTTTTTTTTTTTTTTTTTTTTTTTTTTTTTTTTTTTTTTTTTTTTTTTTTGCTGTTGTCAGTCTTTAGACTGGTTTGATGCAATCCTCCATCCCTTCCTATCCTGTGCTAGCCTCTTCATTTCTACATACCCCTTACAACCCACGTCCTCAATTATCTGCTTCATATATTCTAATCTCTGTCTACCTCTACAGTTCTTACCTTCAACTGTTCCCTCCACTAACAAATTAACCAATCCAGCATGTCTCAAAATATGACCTACCAGCCTGTCTCTTCTTCCTGTAAGCTTCTTCCATAAAATTCTTTTCTCACCCATCATTTCCAAAACTCGTTCATTTCTTACTTTGTCTGTCCACCTAATTTTCAGCATTCTTCTGTAGCACCACATTTCAAATGCTTTAAGTTTCTTTCTTTCCAGTATTCCTAAAGTCCATGTTTCGCTACCGTAAAGTGCTGTGCTCCACACATAGAGTTTTAAGAAGTTCTTTCTAATTCCCAGATCAATATTTGAAACTAAAAGGTTTCTCTTTTTCATGAAGGCTCTTTTTGCTAGTGCTATTCTGCTTTTAACATCATTCCTGCTTCGGCCATCGGTTGTAATTTTGCTTCCCAAGTAACAGAACTCACTCACTTCTCCTATTGCATCCGATCCTATTTTTATATTTAATCTGCTAGTATTGGTATCATTTCTGCTACATTTCATCACTTTTGTTTTACTTTGATTTATATTCAGTCCAAAATCTTCCTTCAGTATTTTGTTCATGCCATTCAATAACTTCTCAATATCCTCAGCCCTCTCTGCTAATAAGACAATGTCATCCGCAAATCGTAGCATACTGATTTTTTCTCCCTGAAAACTTATGCCACATGGAAATTTTTCTTTGACTTTCTTCATTGCTTCTTCTACATACAAGTTGAATATTAACGGGGATAGACTACAACCTTGTCTCACACCCTTTTTAACTGATGCATGTCTCTCGTGATTCTCTACTTTTATTACAGCCACTTGATTCTTATATAGTTTATAGAGTATTCTTCTATCTCGATACTTTAGACCTGACTTCTTTAAAATTTTGAACATCTTGTCCCACCTAACATTATCAAAAGCTTTTTCTAAATCAACAAATGCCATAAAAGTATCTTTGTTTTTCTTGATCCGCCCTTCAAGTATTAATCTTAAAGACAGAATCGCTTCCCTTGTACCGCGATTTTTCCTAAACCCAAACTGATCTTCACCTACTATCTCTTCTACTACCCTTTCCATCCTTCTGTATATTATTCTGGTCAGTAATTTTGAAGCATGTGATGTTAGACTAATGGTGCGATAATTCTCACATTTGTCAGCTTGTGCTTTCTTTGGAAGTGTGAAGATGATATTTTTAATAAAATCAGTTGGAATTTCTCCTGTTTCATAACTTTTTGTTATCAGCTTGAATAGTCTTTCGATTCCTTCCTCTCCTAGAGATTTAAGAGTTTCTGCAGGGATCTCATCAATTCCAACTGCCTTATTTGCTTTCAAGTCATTCAGAGCTTTATTAAATTCTGTCCTCAAAACAGGATCTCCTAAGTCATCAATGTCGACATCGCATTCCTTTTCCAATACACTATTGTTCAAGTCGTCCCCATCATACAGTTTCTCAATGTATTCCTTCCATCGGTTAGCTCTATCTTCTGAGCTTAAAAGAGGTTTCCCATCGGCAGTTTTAATGTTCATACCTCTTTTCTTCATTTCTCCAAAATTTTGTTTGATCTTTCTATACGCAACATCTACCTTTCCTACGACCATTTCCTTTTCTATTTCTTCACACTTTTCTTGTAGCCATTTTTCTTTTGCTAATTTGCATTTCCTATTTATTTCATTTCTATATTGCCTGTACTGCTCTCTTCCTGCTTCATCCTGAGCATGTTTGTACCTTCTCCTCTGATCCATCAGCTGCAAAATTTCTTCTGTGATCCAAGGTTTTCGGGCAGCTTGTTCCCTAAAGCCTAATGTTTCTTTGCCAGCTTTAATTATTTCGGTCTTTAATGCATTCCATTCGTCCTCGGTTGAGCTCCTTTCACAGTTAATTCTTAGACCTAAGTCTACCATTTCTGCAAATTTTTCTCTTGTGCTAAATTGTTTCAGTTTATTCACTTCCAGTCTGTTCTGCTTATACTGCTTCCTTATTCACTTGAATTTCAGTCTGCACTTCATTACTATCAAATTATGGTCCGAGTCTATGTCTGCTCCTGGGTACGCTTTACAGTCTAGAACTTGATTCCTGAATCTCTGTTTGACCATGATATAATCTAGCTGATATCTGCCTGTATCCCCAGGACGTTTCCAGGTGTATATTCTTCTTGCATGGTTCTTAAATGGTGTGTTCGCTACTACTAGCTTAAATCTTTCACAAAATTCTAGCAACCTGCTTCCTTGCTCATTTCTTTCTCCTAGACCAAAACTTCCTACAGTATTCCCCTCTTTTCCTTCTCCCACTATTGCATTCCAATCACCCATGATTATTAGATTTTCCTCCCCTTTCACATATTGGATTAATTCTTCAATTTCAGCGTATATTTTTTCTATTTCTTCGTCATCTTCCTGTGACGTTAGCATATATACTTGTACTAATGTGGTTGGGACGGGCTTAGTTTCTAACCTCATCAAAATAATCCTGTCACTAAACTGTTCATAATAACTCACCCGTTTCCCTACTTTCTTGTTCATTACAAATCCTACACCAGTGACTCCATTGACAGCTTGTGTGCTAATTATCCTGTGTTCCCCAGACCAGAAATCCTGTGCATCCTTCCATTTAATCTCACTAATCCCAACTACATCTAACTTAAGTTGTTCCATCTCCCTTTTTAAGTTTTCTAACCTACCTGCCCTATTCAGACTTCTAACATTCCACGCTCCGACTCGTAGAATGTTTCTATCCATTCTGATGACTCCTCCCTGAGCAGTCCCCACCCGGAGATCCGATTGGGGGACGATTTTACCTCCGGAATATTTTACCCAGGAAGAAGCCATCATGATATATGTAATTTTAGAGGATTACATGTCCTCGGGATACCCTTTGGGTCTTTAATGCAGTGGTTTCCCGTTGCCTTCTGCATCCCCATGCCGTTGATCATTTCTGATTCATCCGCCTTTAGGGGCCGTTTCCAACCCCAAGGGCAAGAGGGTGCCCTGAACCGCTCCCCGCTCTTCCGCCCTCTTTTCGGAGGCTGTTGGCAAGCAGTGGGTGACTCCTTATACCGGGAATCTTTCAGTCGCCAGAGCCTCGTCCGTGCAAACAGAGTGCACCACATGAAGGAGAGGTTGACATTTGGTTGGAAAAGACTAGTATAGTCTCTCCCAAACCCTTACACCCCTAAATAAGGTTAAAGATGAAGATATACAGGTTGTGAAAAACTGATTTAATGAGTCCATAAAGGACGACCGTCCAGAGTTTGGAGGGTATAAATCAGAAGAAAAGCTTCTTCAATTAAGTAATAATGAATAATGAAAAATCTTAAACAGTTTTTTATAATGATATAATGGAACTAAAAAAAAAAAAACAGAGGCCAATGTGAATAATTTTACCACCTATGTATTAAAGATTGGTGAATAAGACATTTTGCCTTATCTTGTATGATTTATACAGTGAATCTGGAGATTTCCTACTTCTCAAAAGAATAGAAAAGTGCAATAGTATTGGTCCAAAAGGAGGCTGACAAATATGGTAGAAAATTACAGCCAATTAGTGTGACATTAATTGTAGACAAGTTGTTGGAAAAATTGATACATAATCACATTATAAATGTCTGCAAGGAAAGAAACTGATTTACAAAATCACCAAATGGGTTTAGCAAAGAATATTCATGTGAATAACACTTAAGAGGACTACAGGCAAGGCATTTCAGGTGAAATTATTTTTTTCCCTTGTGATATTATATCAGAGGAGGGAAATAACTGGGGCCAAGGAATTGTAAAAGTCATTATGGTTAATTGATTGAAACCTGTTGGTGTTGGCATTATGTGTACATTCAACCTGCTTAGATTCATGACGGATTCAATCAATTTTAACTGTGTAAAATTAAGTGAATCCTAGGGAGGGGTTGTAACAGCCCTCATACCTGAATTTTGAATAGTATGTATGAAGTATTTGCAGTGAGCTAAAGTTTGCTTGAATGTGATCTGGTATGTTTATTTTGCAATTTCTTGTAAATCAGTGTATATAGACTTTGTTTTATGAAAGAAAATTATTTAAAGTCCATTTAATATGTTTAAGAACCGAATTGTGCAAGAGAATTTCATAAATGTTTGTAATTCCATGTATTAATGCAAGTTATGATGTCTACAGGACATGTTTGTGCAGTTTAAAATGATTTCCATAAATAATTTTGTATTTAAGTATCTCTAATTACCATTTCGGATCATTTTGTATTGATGTTAAGTGATTTTGTGTTAATTTCGATTGTTTTTAATATGTTTAATTGTTTGAGTAATTGTTAATGTTCGAGAAATATCGGGCAGATGCCTTTGAAGAATTCCAGAAATTTCGATAGAGACTATATAAACAGATCGGCAGAAGGACAGAGTTAGTTAGTATACAGTTTAGTTTTTCAGTTCACAGTTGAGAGTCACTTTGACCCGACAAAGACTGCACCAGTATCTCTGGATTGTATCTTTGCTTGTGACAAATATCGCCGACTTGTTATTTTGAAAAATAAACAAACATCTTCAACATAACCTTCTGGTGGATTATATTTTAATTAATCACTATATTAATTAAATCCACTGAAGACCCTAATAAGCTGTAGGAGGATCTGGACAGAATACCTAATTGGATATGAAGATAAATACCAAAAAAGAGTGAGCTTATTACATACACATAAAAAAAGCTAAAGGATTTTTATAATTACTGGGTGAGGACGGAATTGCTAGTTGAAGAACGTAAGTGTAAATGTATTGGCATAGCGGGATTACTGGAGACTGAGATTCCACAAGGAATTGGCTTCATAATATTGCAGTAGTCAAATGCAAGACACTGCTAGAAATACTTTCTGAAGTACATTTAACTGTGTCATGCTGGTTCAGAATGTGTTACAACTTAATTTCAGCTTAAAAATAATGGTCCAGGCTGTATTACAGCTGAATCACTGTGCAAATACATTTTGCAATTGTCTACAACAGCATGCATAATTTGACCACTAACACATTTATGTAATAGTTCATTACAATCTGGTACTTCCCAAGAAATACTAAAGATAACAAAGTTATTACGATACACAAGAAGGGAGAAACAGATAAACTAGATAACTATTGGCCTTTTACCATCCCATCTGCCATCTCAAAAATACTAGAGAAAATTATGTATAAAAAGTTAATAAGCTTCATTAACAAAAATAATATATTATCCAATTCACAACATGGATTTAGAATGGGGAAATCAACCCAGGCAGCTATTTATGTTTGCATTAAAAGTATATTAAAAATAACTGATAAAAAAGAGAAAGTAATTGGTACATTTCAAGATTTGTCGAAAGCTTTTGATGTGGTAAATCATAAAATCCTCCTGTCTAAACTTTATCGTTACGGTGTCAGGGGTGTCGCATACAAATGGTTCAAGATGACCATGACCACAAGCTGGCACTCGATTTCAGGCACAAGGGTGTGGGAAGATTCTCTTTTTTAGGTAAGGGTGTCAGGGATTGGAATGAGTTACCAAGAGAAATGATGAATAATTTACCGAAAACTTTGAAAGAATTTAAAGATAAAATTTGTAGAGGGCAAATGTAGGTAGGTGCAGGATAGGGGGAAGATGGGTGTGTAGGGAAATTGCCACCGGAGCCTGTGCTCCATTGCAATTAAATTAAATTAAATTAAAGTCATACCTTAATGGAAGGAAACAGGTTGTCACCTTAAAATGTAAGGACACAGAAAGTGAAATAATGAGAGAGCATGTATCAGGCATTAGAAATATTAAACATGGTATTCCACAGAGTTCTTTTGTATATCAAAGACATAAATGAAAATGTCGTGTCACATGATAATATTCTCGTTGCAGATGACAACACTTTTAATGAAAGGTGAAACTGAAGAAGTTCTTCAGCAAAGTATTAAAAACCCACTAAACAGCTATCTGCACAGTCCAAAAACAGCCATTTAATAATAAAGTGTGATAAAACCATTGCAGTAAATTTCCATATTGCTCAAAACAGGAACCCTGCCAACCCAAATATTATTTTAAACAATCAGACTTTAGCAAAACAGGCTAGTCTCAAAATTTTTAGGTTTATGGATTCAATCTGATTTTAAATGGAATAGACATATTCAATATTTGAACTTCAAATTAAGTCACACCATTTATGCATTATATATTTTAAAATTAACCATTAGTAAAGAAACTTTGAAAAATTTTACTTTGCCCATTTTCATTCACAAATAAAGTATGGAATTATATTCTGGAGTTTCTTATTAGATAAACTAAGTACTTTCAACATTCAGAAGAGAATAATGACGAATCACAAAATGTGGGAATCTTGTAGACCACTCCCACGACCAAGCATCTACATCTTTGAAATCACTCTGTTTTTTAGAACAGGTAAAGATGCAGCTCTAAAAACAAATAGTGTGGTACATGAACATTCCACAAGGAAACAATTAGATTTGCATAATATGCATACAAAAATGTATCAAAATGGAACATTTCACATAGGGATTAAGCTTTTCAATAAATTACCCCATAATATAAAAGCAACACAAAAAGGGGACATTTAGAGAAATTGTTGATGCCATATCTTCAATACCACCCTTTTTACTTTGTAGAAGAATATTTGAAATGTACCAAATGAAATAATTTAGTGCAAATGTCTTAATTTATAATTGACGTGTCTGATATCATTATGTACAATGTACATGTATATGATTGAGAGGACAAATAAAATACTACTGCATTATGATGTTATTAGTGAGTGGTGGTGTAGTGGAATCAACAATTCCAGTAGACTCGGCATAAGATTTGATAGCAAACTCAATTGGGCAGATAGTAGGAAGAGATTTCAATCCTTCATTTATTGGAGAAGGTGATGACGAGATGTATCACAGAAGTGAGAGAATTGGGACACAAAATATGATGGTCTAATATGGGACACACATTTTGGAAACCAAATAAAAGCACTTTGTGAGGACACACAGAAAGGCAGTTAGAACTGTTTGTAGAAATTTCCGCAGAACTTAGATGATATTTAAGTAATTGGGTTGGGGAAGACAGGAGGAGGGTGAAGAGGTTGCTTGGATTATACCCTGTATATATTGGTGATAAGGTTGGAATGGATATGGGTATAATAATTAAAAGGAGTGTGTGGATAGGAAGAGATGACCAGGACGACAAGCTGGTACTCAATTTCAAGGATAACTGAGGGGAAAAAATTTCCTTTTGTCAGTTTGGATACCAGGGATTGGAATAAATTATCAAGGAAAGTGGTGAAAATTTTACAAAAATCAATTAAAGAATTTAAAATCTGTAAACTGCAATAATAGGTGGGTGGCACAATAACTCTTAATGAAAATTGAAAATAGTTGTGTAGGGAAATTCCCACCAAAATACATGCTCCAATGCAAATAAATTAAATTTAAAAAAAATTAAACTGGGTAAGTGATAAAGTAACAGATTTGAAAGCTGTGTTCTTTGTTTTAGATAAACTATTCAGATTGAATAAAGTTTGGCATTAAATAGCATGAAGATCTTTTGCCAGGGTCAAAGAGGTAAAGGTTGATAATACATCAGTGCTATAAAATTTAGTCTGGTACAATAGCAATGATGAATGAACCCACCAGGAATTGTGTGTATGGTCTGAGATTTGGTACACACTTTCCTTAAGTGACTTTATTCAAGAATAAAAAGTGCATTATAGCCACCAAACATATACTAATGAAGTCACTTCAAGTGTGGAGAAATGCATACAGGTAATTATGCATGAAATACATCTTGTTACTACAGAATTCTTGATTTTGGTCCCATTTATCGCACCAGGATGGCACAACTGTATGTGGTCAGGTTTAATTTAAATTTAATTGCAATGGAGCACATGCTCTGGTGGCAATTTCCCTACACACCCAACTTCCCGCTATACTTCACTCACCTACATTTACCCTCTACAAATTTTATCTTTAAATTCTTTTAACGTTTTCAGTAGGTTATTCATCATTCCCCTTGGTAACTCATTCCAATCCCTGACACCCTTACCTAAAAAAGAAAATCTTCCCACACCCTTGTGCCTGAAATCGAGTGCCAGCTTGTGGTCATGGTCATCTTTTCCCTTCCATGAACTACTTTTCATACCTATTGCAATATCTTTCCATGCCTCATCGCCAGTATACGCCCTGTACACTCCCTGGACCAAAATGAAAACTCATAATGCTTTGTTGCAGCATAAGGCATAGGAATTTTTAGTTTTTATTAATAACTTAACTAGGCCACGATCTTCCATTCACTGCTACCCGTTCATGTCAAAGATATTTCAAGAATCTATTGTTGGCATCAAAAATATTTAGATAAGGCCACTAATTACAAGCCAACATTACTGTTGATAGATTTTGTGTGACATGACTAAGGTAATGTGAACATTTATTTGAATAGTAACCCCTAGCCAACATACGCAGCAAAATTCAAATGAAAAGGGCAATTCTTTGTGGGTTCAGTGCTATTGTATTGCCACCACAAAATTAACTCTTTAATTAGTGGGTATAACAATAACACCATACTAGGTAGTCTTTCTGTCTATGATTTTCTGTCCTGGACAAAGGACTCTGAAGAAATTTGGTATAGTTCAGTTTTACGGGATTACTGGAGATCGCGATTCCGCCAAGAGTTGTCATCATAATACTGCAGTGGTCAAATGGACAATTCCATTAATAAATTCTTCCCGAAGTACATTTAATGGTTTCATGATGGTCCAGGCTGTATTAGAACGGAATTACTGCTTGAGAATAATACATCTTGCGACTGACTACAGCAGTATTGCAACGATATTACTGTATGTTGTTGTAGGGGAATCGCGATCTCCAGTAGACCCAGTTTTACTGTAGAAATGAGGTTAGGAACCATTAAATTTCCTGTTTAATATAAACTTTCAGAACACGAGTGGTTAAACAATTAACATATGATAACTGCAATAAAACTTTAATTTTGAGAGCTGTTTTACTAAAACGCGACACTCAGCTTAACTCATTGATTCCACATTGAAATAAAATGAAAGTTCGTACAACCCATAACACCAAAAAATAAGAAGCTAAATTATTGACCACTGGGCCAGATGGCCCATTAGCTGTTAATATCTTATGAATAATATTAATAAAAACGAAGCATGAACCGGAATGTGTATAAATAATTTTATATATCATGAGAGGGACCGTATTTTGGGCAGACCTAAGGTAACGAGTTTTAATAGTTATTTATAAGGCAAGCTGGTCAATATACATATTTCGTATGTAATCCTGTATGTTTATATCGTATATATGTGTATATTGTTTACTTTATTTAGTTCAAAATTCTGTTATATTATACGTCACGATACATGAGCAAGCAAAAACATAAAGGTTTCCGTCATTTATGTCCGAAAGCTTTGAACACGGCGCAACTTTATTTACGTGCAATACTCACGTTGCTACTGTAAACAGACACACAAGTACAGGTGATAAACCATGAAATAAATAATATGACTTCGAAAATATCTGTGATAGACGACGCTCTAAAATCTTTAAGGAAAACTAACCCTACCTCTGTTCCAAAAAACAAAACAAAACAAAAAATCCAACTGACAATCACGTGATAGTCTGCTAAATAATAAAAACACTTGTCAATATCGCAATTTTTTTAATCGCAGCCAGACGAGTAGGTAAATAATAGTAAATAAATGAAGGGAATATTAACAGCAACAATACTCACCATTTTACACACACTCCTGATGGAATTACGTTAACTCACTAATGCTTTACTTTTCATAACATCAACACCTTACTACCATCCACTGACAGCCGATACAAAAACCAAACAACTGACAACACAAACTGCGAAATGTTTTGACTTCATCGAGAGTAAATCGAGCCAGCGTCGATAGTCGGACTTCAAGAATTTACAGTTCGAGAGTATTTTACATAAGTAAAATGTTATTATCCTGTCTCTGCGTTTACGTATCATCGCAAGGCGTTCTTTTCCTTTTACTTGCGCTTACATTCATCTCATATTACATATTAAGCTTGTAACCAAGCTTGTAACTTCTCTGTTATGTCATACCATTATATAATCTAACGGGAAATTAATCGAGTCCCTTGTATTAATTTGTTTGCTTCCAGATTGAGAATACAGCGTCTTTGCAAACACGTTTTCTTACTGGAAGGGTAATTTCACAACTATACAACAACTTTACATTCGAATAAGTATATTTTGACATTGAATAAGGTAGAAAAAAAAAAAATCAAAACCAGATAATAACTTGTTGCATAGGCTTCTCGAGCGGTTGAAGACAATCCACCGTAGAATGAAATGTGCTATCGAGAAGGAGAAACGGCTAGATATCATTCTGGACAGTTACAATTTTAGCTTAAAATGTGACAAAGATGACACAGCCAGTTTTTGAGGTACACAAGGAGATAAAGTTGGTTTTGTGTGTTTATGGGATGAAAGGACACCTGACCAATTTTATACCGTGTAAGTAACTTCATCTCTTCTGTATTAGCCGCAATGTCATAAAGAATCTACATTTCCTTAGTCTTTCTCATACTTCTAGGTTTCTTCCCTAACTTTTCTAGGTAGCCTTTTCGCGTGCATTTTATTCACACGTTCAGACTTTGGCTTCAGTAGCGGCCACTCTGGTAGCGGCCTAGTTGATGGAGTTACATTACGATAATCTGTGAGGAAGAGGTTTATAAGGTGGCAGCCTTTGAATCGTAGTTAGTATGTTACTAACCGTCTGGGAACTAGAAATTTCTCAACCGTCGGTGCGGAATGTGCGATTGGTTTCAAAACCTTATTAGTCACAGCTGGTACGACCGAAAGTGATAAAGAACAGAGAATTAATTTTTCGAGTCTGATGTTAATTAGATGCAGGAAGACGAACCCTTCATCTCTAAACTAGTTTTTGCGATGAAGTAGCATTTCATATCAAGATCGAGTCAACTGGTACTGTGGATTTAGGATTAAAAAACCATCGGACACAAGCGCGATTACCCAAGGTAAATGTGTTTTGTGCTGTATCCAAAGACAAAGCAATCTGCTCTCTACCATTCATCTCCCGTTAAGTTTTCAACTTATTAACCTCACTATTTCAATCGCGTCTTCTGAAGAGCACCAGTTTTCTTCTCAAGTTAAACGAAATTTCTGTCGTGTACAGAAATTCCTAACTTCTCCTGCTTTACCACCTCCATAGAGAACAACACAGTGCGCTTCTCACTAAACATTCCTAAACTCCCTACGCAACACATATTCCTGTAGCCGCTAAAGTTTCTACGAGTACTCATTTCAAAGGACATAAATGTTCACAAGAGGCTTGATTCTTGTATGCAAGCCTTCACGGGAAAAACAAGCATTCAGGCCTAAATCAGACGATCAGTTTTTTTGTTTTTAAAAATAAGAATATAAACAAAAGAGATTTTCGACAGTATTATGCATACAGTTACTAATGTAGAAACAAGTAAGTTTCTAATTTTACAATCATAAGTGATTTTTGAACTAACGTAAACAAATGCAAATCTAACCTGTAGCAATCACATCAGACTAATAAAGGCATATAGTGGGGGAGGGGGGGGGGAAATTATTTCAGCCCTTCACTCGGTTACCCACAAATGAAATCTTCCCTAATGCCTTATTGCTGAAATCAGGTGCTAGTTTATGATCCTTGGTCGTCTCTTCCTTTGCAAAAATTACTGCCAATGTTTCTGTCAAAATGCATTCACGCCTCGTCAGTAAAGTTACACTCAAACAGACCCAGCATTATCTCAATATTATTCTCTCCTCCACTGACACTTAAAACGTATCTTTTACAGACTATATTGTCTCTGTTGTACAGTTATGATCGAAAACAAATCAAGCTGCCCTCCTTTGCACCCACTCAACTCCTGTGCTTCAGAACCGTGAAGTAGGTCACTCGTTATCTAGTAAATATATCCCTCAAATAATTATCTTCAGTAGGGGCACAACTTTGAAATCTTTCATCACCACATAAACATTGTATTCTATCCAACATACAAAGACTCACTGAAATAAATTTGCGACACTACTAAGCCGTTATCATACATGACAACAGATAAAGGGTTATTCCTCTTATAGATGTAATACTTTAAATGGCACTACAACGGATAAGTTGGTCCTACTATGTAATTGTTAGCACTTTGAACTTTGAATCCAGCGGTCCGAGTTGAATTCTCGGTGGGACCTTTCTTTTTCTTTTTTTTTTTCCTACGATATAATTGTACAATCAGATCTTTGGTAATATGTGTATAAAAATAAATAAAAAAATATTGTCCTTCACAGCAGTATTTTTTACAGAATAATTACAATTTAGAAGAAGCTGCACAAGAGAATTGTACGTATGGCGACAGCTAGAAAAAAAAACCAATAGAAGATACCTAAGACAGATAATGTAGCCACGTGAGAATGTTTTTCATGTTATTGAAACATGACTTAGCTCTTTATTTAATCACTGATTTTCAAGATTCACTCTATTGCTTTAGTGGCCCACAATTAAGTATGATAAAGTATATAAACAACATAAAACAGATTAAATTCATAGCAGATGTACTTTTTAGAAAATATAAAATATGTTTAAAAAAATTAATTGATTTTATGTCAGGTGTGAAATTTCCCTATTCATCTACTTTCTCACTTCACGGATTTTTATCTTAAATCTTTTCTCTGCTGCAAGAGCTTCATCTTTTCTTATTATACTTTGAAGTAATTAGATGGGAAAGGGGGGGGGGGCGGGAGGAATGTAATGTAATCGCTATTTGTTTGTGTATTCATACTGGAATTTGCTGTGATGTTGATAATAAAACTGTATTTTTTAAATGAAGTAGGTATTACCCTCGATAACTATCTTCGGATCTGCGTGAAAACGTAAGAGGAGCTGTCTGATCTCAGATACAGTACGTGAACTGGTATAATCCCCTCCGGGTCTAGGAGGAAATCGCCTTTGTACAGCGATTCGATATTAAACCCAACTAAATTTTGAGCGCGGGAAAACGATGGGTAAAGAAGTGAATAAAGCATTTTGAAACAAAGAACATGTAAAACTTTCCTTTATTTTCTGCGTAAGCACAGCTGGGCAGAAAACCGTTAATCCATTAATCGTTAATTAACGAAATTGCATAGATTTCACTTTTAATTCAACCTAAAAAATCATTAACTTTCTTCTTAACTTCAATTAAACTGAACTTTAACTTTAGTTCGTTACATTGTCTGTTGAGTGCTGACGTCGTTTCGTTTGTTTGAATTGCGCGCTATTGCACGCTGGTACGCTCGATAAGTCGAATGATGAACGAATTAGGTAACGCGAAGTACGAGTGCAAGTGTGATGCTTATATAACTGTTTTACTAGGCATGGCATGGGTGTGAGCGGGAACGCTAGAGTTATGGTGTTAAATCTGCAAACCAGCGCACAATACACGTCTCAAATTCGATCAGCGATTGATTTTGATATTTTTATAACTTTTTTTACTAATATAGAGCCACTTTTTAGTTTGTTGGAGTTTGTCAGTGAAATAAATGAAATTGATATTCGTTAAAGGATTAAATCATGGAAACTGAAGATCAAGAAACTGTAAGTGAAATCAGAAATGCTAGCAACAGCAACGGGAAGATTAAAAAACCTTGGCCACATTTATGCGATTATATTACATTTATATAAAGTTGGGAGAACAATTGATTTATGAATTCAAACTGTGTTTGCCTATACTTTCTACAGTAAGGACTCACATTTCTACCCTTGATAATCTTCATCAACACATGAAAAGGGTGCATAGTTCTAAATATTTACAGTTTGAAGAAAACGTAGAAGCAGAGTCAACTCGTGAGGTTAGGAAAAACAATTCAAAGCCTTCTTCAAGTGCTGTGGATTCTGGTTTAGATAGCAGAAAAAGTTTTTTTTTTTTTTTTTTTTTTTTTATCTACATCTGGTAATAAAAGGTTACGTCAACGAAGCATTGCTGAATAGTTGGGCACCATGTTACAGACAGCGGCACATCTCAACCTGGTATGGACCAATGCATTGTAAATTTTTTTGTTGCCAGCATGATTCCACTGTATGTTGTAGCATCTGATACCTTTGAGAAGCTGATTAAAACATTGAACCCCGGTAAGAACCCAGTTTCCACAGGGTCATCGGGTAGACGTATTGTTGATGGTTAACTTTTAAGGATAACTGTAACTTGAATTAACTTTGCAAAAATGTATCGCTTTAACGATTAACGAAGTTAACTTTTTGATTAACCGTGCCCAGCTATGTGCGTAACTTATATAAACTTGCAATTCTCTTAGGTGCCGTGTTGACTTGCAATTAGCAAATCGATGTCCCGTTACGTTTCGAACAGCTAAATTGCGTATTATCTGCAGGTGAAGAAGATAACGGAGACATAAGCTACCGAAACAATGAATGTTGTAGCCCAAACTTGGTGACAATGTTAAGACTATCAGTATTATACATCTGAATAGGATGTACATCTGAGGAAAAGAAGAGTTTTTTGGAACAGCTCGAAAACTAGCTGGATAAGGAAACATCTTAATATAGGGGACCTGAATGTCCAGGTAGGGTGGAATAGAATTGGAGTGGAAAATGTGATAGGACCATTTGGATATGGTAACAGAAACGCAGAGGGAGAAGACCTGAAATAACATACAAATACAGAACACCTGGTTTAAGAAGAGCGACAGACACAAAGTAACCAGATATAATTGGAATGGAAAATAACACAACAATGGAGGAGACAGGAAGGCAAGTTACGGATGTCAAAGTCATTCCTAGAGAGAGCTTAGACAGTGACCATATATTAATTGTATCTGTGATAACGGGAATTAAATTGTGCAATACAAAGGTTGAAAAAAATCTAAAATTAAGGTATGGGAACTGGAGAAAACTCAGAAGCAGGAAGAGTATTAAAGAAGAATCAGGGGTAAAGTTCCCAAAAATGACACCAAGTGTGGGCAGGAAGGGTGGGAGGAATTCAAGAACACTCTTGTTCAAGAGACAAAGGAAGTACGTGGTATGACAGGTAATAAGGTTCGGGGTAAGGAAACTGCTTGGTGAAATAAGGAAGTGAAGACAGCTATTCAACTGAGGAATAACACTTGGAAAAGCAAAGGTTGATACCCAGAGAGATGATTAAAAGATTAGATCACGGCTCAGGTGTATAGAGAACACAAACGTATGGCCAAACGAATAATTGAGAATGAGAGAAACAAGAAGTTGGAAGAATTTTCCCTGAAACTTGAGGAAGATGCTAATAGAAATAAAAAGCTGTTATATAAAACAGTTACAAATAGGAGAGGACAGCAAGAATCAGTGAAAGCATTTGAGGATAACATGGGAGTAGTGATATGGAATAAAGGAAAGATCAGGGAAGCAATGGGACACTATTTTGATAAACTGTTAAATGGTGATGCAGTGAAAACATATTCCAGGGATTTAAAAGAACTTACTGAGACAGAAGCCACGCAACATGCCGAACCCCCTATTACCTGGTCTGAAGTGGAAACTGCCTTGAAATCCATGAAGAAATGTAAATCAAGTGGTTATGACTAGGTTAACTCAGACATGATAAAAGCAGCGGGGGGGGGGGGGATCCAGTGGTTGTACAGGGTGTTAAATGCCACTTGGAAGGACAATAAGATCCCAGTGGATTGGTCTAAGCGTGTAACGATACCCATATTTGAAAAGGGCAACAAAAAATGTGTGGTAGTTATCGTGGAATCGCACTTCTTTCCCATCGGTTGAATATATTGGAAAAAGTGATTAAGAAAAGGTTACGAAGACATCTGGAAATCTTATTAGAAGATGAGTAACACGGTTTCAGACTTGGAAGAAGTACTACAGACTTGATCTTTGCAGCAAGAATGCTCATTGAAAAACATCTAGAAAGGAGTAAGGAAATCATCATGGTCGAAAAGGCCTATGAAAGCATAGCAAGAGCAAAAATTTGGGATTGCCTAGAACGAAGAAATGTACCAGGATCCTTAATCAGCAAGATCAAAATGCTGTATGAAAACACAAAAGCCTGAGTGCAAATAGGCAACGGAGAGAACAAGTAGTTTGAGACAGGAAGAGGAGTACAACAGGGCAGTGCTCTGTCACCCCTACTCGATGGATGACATCTTGAAGAATTCCAAAGAAGTTTATGGGAAAGAAACAAAAGCCCTAGTCTTTGCTGATGATATCATGACTTGGGGTGAAAGTGCAGAAGATGTGCAAGAGAAGCTGGAGGCTTGGAACAAGTTGTTAATGGACTGAAAATCAGCCAGAGTAAGACGGTGGTCATGGCAACAGGTACAGGGACTTCCAATGTGAAGAGTTAGCTAAACAACCAACAACTACAAAATTTGACCAGTTCAAATATCTTGGCAGTACTCTAAGTAAAGATAACACCAACAAAAGTGAAATTACAAACAGAAATAATAATGCCTGTAACCAGGTGAGAACTCTATTGTGGAACAACAAAGTTCCCAGAAAATGCAAATGTACACTATTCAATACCTTTTACAGCCCCATACTGACTTATACACTGGAAACATGTACCCTGTCCAGAAAAGACAATAGTAGACTTCAAGCCTCTGAAATGAAGTTTTTGCGTACCATGCTGCAGAGAACACGAAAGGACAAAGTGAGGAATGAAATCAATTGTGCAGAGACCGGTATGAACATCAGTTTGGCAAAATCCTTACAGCGTTCTCGCCTGAGGTGGTATGTGCATGTCCAAAGGATGGAGGAAGAAAGAAGAGCAAAGGTCTACTTTAATAAGGACATCCAAGGTAAAAGACGTGTGGGAAGGCGCAAAAGGGAATGGATAGACCAAATCAAGAAGGATACAGAAGACTTAGGGCTTGATTGGAAGATTATTCAAGAACAACAACTATTCAGGGACAGGAAGAAGTGGAGAGTGCTCGTGATCATCACCCGGGAGACTGGAGTTGGAGAATGATGATGATCCAAGAGAGGGGGTTAGCTTTCTAAGTGGCGAATGGAGACAACTTTAATCTGTCACACGCTGCCTTATAATGTGTCTGCGCTGCCCCGGGCAGTGGGCAGACACGCGGGTTGTGGAGCAATATGGAGTTCGAATAAGTTAACAACACTGTCGGTAGACTGCAGCAGCAGCTGCTATTTTTGAAAAATTCATCTAGATCCTATGGAACAGTGCTTCTCAACCTGTCGTCCGCAAAGATAGTTGAGGTGATTCACAGGCAGAATATCATAAATTTGGATACTATATTCGTACTGTATAAGACTGTAAGCCCAAATTTTTAAAAGCCTTGAACATTTCAATGACCAGCCAAAAATGTGGCATTCTCGGGTTGAGGATAGAACAGAATAGTCTGTTCATTTCCAAATGGCATCAGAAAGAGCTCTGTTCCTCTAAAAATTGAGTAAATGACCGTTTCCTAAGGGTTTTAAATACATTGTAGGCTTGGTGACATGAGTGGTGAAGTAAACAAAAATAAGCATCTTTTACTTTGTGCATATATGTCAGTGTTATAGTGTAGCGTCCAGTGTATAATAACATTATTATTATTTGGTTTGGTAAATATTAAGAATCTGATTAATATGTAAGTAACTTTTAATAGTTCACTTTCAGTTTCATATCTGCGTTTTCATAGGAATTCAAAAATGGTTTTAAATTTATTATGTTATAATGGCACATGTCCCAGATGTTAATAATAACAAAGATAGTAAAATTAGGCCCTGCAGCATTATGTTTTACAATTTACTGGTCCTCGGGTTGATAAGATTTAGAAACGCTGCCCCAGAAGCTTAGTCAATGTGAGGAGACAATATCGTTTCTGTTTCTTAGTTCCTTTGAAGGAGAATTGCGTTAGTTTATGAATACACGTAACAGGAAATGATTCTCAAGCGAAATGTGTTCCACTGTCGTCGTGGTCATCGAAAACAGTGCCGGGTTAGGAAAGTATGAAGCAATAGGCACACAAAAATATTGAATACATATTTTTGAAAATAATTATCTGTGATTTATAAGTACAAAAAAAATGTTTTGTAGATAACTAATTGAATTTATAATATTTTTAATTCAATTAAACAAACGAATTTTACATCTTATGATATTTTGAAAATTACTTTTATTTATCGAACACTACAATGAAACTAAAAAAAAAAATTCATGTTACTTTGATTGTTTTATTTTGGATGACTTTATTTTTTATAATTTAATAAAAAAAAGTTTACTCTCAGGGGGGGGGGGGCACTTCAAAAATAGGGGACTCGGGGTTACTGCGTAATCGTGCCTGTTGGGTAATTCAGCACTGCCTGCATGTCAGATCGTCGGTTTTGGCTAATAAGTCAATGTTTATCGTTTGGTCAGTTTTAAAGCATTTGTCACTGATTAACTTCAAAATCATTTCTTTAATCCGGCAGTACACGCAGGTAATGAATTTTTCTCACGTTACTAATTTCTATGTCTAACTCTGAGCTGTTTTTCCAGGCACCTTTCATTTCAGTAATGATCAGTAAACCGTCCATAAATATCTTTGTTGTCACTACCTGAGCAAATCTCTTCGGGCGCCACTAGAACCTCAAAGTTTCCGTGTTATCTACCAATCTGTTTAAAGTCTTTGCTAATGGCATGCCGGTGACATCGTCAATTTGTCTCGCCCAATTACCTTATACACTATCAGACGCCGATATGACACCAACTTAGAACAAATACAAACAGCTTTATTTGAAATAGTGTAAACAAAATAAAATTCAAATGCTCAGAAATGGGCAGCATCTAGAAATAGACTCGTGATTAATCAACATCTAATATTTATGGGTTAAAATATCCCCTGGATAACTAAGCATTAGCACCTGGTGGTGACAGTTGACAATATAACTGATTTACAGGAACCACTCCTCACCAGGTGAAGAAATGGATTAGGTTAATCAGAAAACCTGAGTGCAATAATGAGAAGTGCTAATTTAACAGTAGAAACAAATCATGAATACAATAAATGGTCATATTTTCATATTTGTTATACAGCCTTCAGATGTGGGAAACATTATAAAAAACAAGTGTATAATACCTACGGAGACTTCAGAATCGATTTATAAAACAAATTTTGAACGCTCCAAGATTTACGCTCCAGATCATATAGATCGTATAAATATTTCTTACATAACAGGAGAGATTAGATACATATGTCTATTCGAATTGTCAGGACTTCTGTTACAGGAATCACAGTTTCCCCCAAAAGAGTGAAATAAATAGAGCTCGCAAACAGGGCCGTATTTACGATCTGTAGGCCCCTAGGCTATGTCAGTGGTGCGGGCTCTTTAGGACCTGTAGGCCCTTGCCCTATAAACGGGGAGCGGGCCGTCATATATATATACTTGTTATTATGTTAGTAAACCTTTTAATGCAAAATATTGGATACTGCAATGATAGTAAAAGTATACGAGGATAACTTACTGAACCAGGGCCGGAGTTAGAGGGGGGGGGGGGGGGTAAGCGGGTCAAAAGTACCCGGGCCCCGCCGGCTGATGGGGGGCCCGATCACTGACAATAGGGGCCCTCAGGCCATGATGCTAAGAATATGGCCATTGTCGCCTGGCCATTTTGTAGAGCAAAAAAAAAAAAAAAAAAGTCGCCCATTTTACCCCGGGCCCGAAATTCGTAGCGCCGGCCCTGCTAAACTGTTACCTCAGATGAAAGGAAAATATAGGCCAAGTAGCGGTAGATAGAGTGGCATTAGATTTTTCTAAAACATTACAGAATTAACCATAAAATGGTTGTGAATTAGGATAAGACCCTTGGGATAAACCAAGATTTTTTTTCTTTCTGGGCGGATGAATTAGAAACTAGGGAGGAATTAGTCAAAAGTGGGTAATGGAAGTGAGAATAGATGTCTCACAGAATAGTGTATAGGGACTATTACCTTTCATTATTCTACTGAATAATTCTGTAGTTGATCTACAGTTAGAGGTTAGACTATTTGCAGATAACATGATACTTATTGTGCAATAGGATTACGCCGAGAGAGGACTGTGAAGAAATACTAAGGAATATAGACAGAATATTTAGTTGGGTGGATAAGCATGGAATGAAGATAAATTTCATGCAGAGTCAACTTAATAGTTATGAAATTAAGGGTTTGGAATGATTATTCAGTGGAAGGGGAATTTCTTAATGAAGGAATAAAATGTATATATCTGGAAATATCAGTATATGGTAGGCAAAACTGGAGAAGGCACTTTATAGCCCAGGCATTTTAGGTTTCAACCTCAAAAAATAAAATAATGTAGAGCTGAAATTTGGCACAGACGTTTCTTAGTATCTAAGAAACAACTACTTAAAAGTCCCCACCTCTAGGGTGTCCGTGACAAAGATTTTTTCAGGTCAAAAGGCTTAAAAAGGAATTGAGTGCCAAATCGGTATAAACTCGTTGTAACATTTAAAATGTCAGAATTAGTAACGTTTTATTGCACCCTAGGTAATTAGGATAGGCTAAACAGTGCATAAAAGTGTAATATCGGCACTATTATTATTTAAAAGCAAAAAAGTATAGTCACATTTTATCATGAAGGCACTACGAAACATAACCTTTTTCTTCAATTTTTTTTATTTTTTTATTTATCAATCTTGTTTCATGGATTCCTGCCGAGGAAGGACCTCTGAGATGTGAAACATGTCATGGTTAATATAAATACATACAATATGAGTCATAATCATAGTAAAAACAATTATATGTTACAAAGACAAATAAAGAGAATAAAAATAAACATTGATTTTTACAACTGAATTTTGCAAAAGTCATATTGAATACAATTAATTATTTTGTTCAAATTCTTGAATGGAGTTAAAGGAGTTGCCAATACGATAATCTCTCAATTTTTGTTTAAATATATCTTTATTACCTGCAAACTGTTTTCTACTCTTGGGAAGTTTATTAAACAGATGTATACCAGAATAATTAACTCCTCTTTGTACTAATGACAGAGATGTTTGTGTTTTGTGCAAGTTATTGGTGTTTCTTGTATTGACTTTGCGAAAAAACTGGCAAAGTTACCAGGTCAGGACCTATGATCAAGGTTGTAGTGTACACTTTAAGCATTAAAATCGTATATTGTTCATCCATCTGTTGCACACTTTAAGCATTAAAATGGTGTATCGTTCATCCCTCTGTAACATATGGTTGTCGAGATACGATTTGAAACAAACACACGAGTCAGCGCTGGGCCGAGAGCTCCGCGCGCCGCTTCCGGGGCATTATGGGTATGAACCTGAAAAAAATATAATGTAGATCTATAAATTGACACAAATGTTATATACGGCCTAAGAAACTTGTCTTGAAAAGTTCTCATCTTTAAGGTGTCATCTTCAAAGTTTTATCAGGCCAAATGTTTTTAAATGGGGCTAAATGCCATAATCAATATAAACTTCTTGTAACTCTTAAAATATCAGCTTTAGTATCATTTCATTGCACTATAAGTAATTGGGAAGGCTAATTATTGAATAATGGCGTAGTTTTTGGCGCAATTATTCTACATAAGTAACAAAAAAAAAACATTACATCTTACCGTGAAACAGGTACAAAATATGATTTATTTTGTAACAATGTCAGATTTGCTAAAAACCAACAAATTTATCAAGACCTATTATCAAAGTTGTAGAACGCAGTTTCAGCATTAAAATGGTATATTCATAATGTTTTTGTGACAAACGGTTGGTGAGATATGCATCAAAACATTCAAATCAACGCGCAGAGTTCAGCATAAAGCGCCGTTCCAATTACCCTTCCTCTTCTGTCTGCATCATTCTCATCTCTTCGACTCTTCTATCTGCATCATTCTCATCTCTTCGACTCTTCTATCTGCATCATTCTCATCTCTTCGAACATTGCGCTGTGATTTTGTGCTCTTGGCATTATATCTAAATTGACCGTAAGAAACCTTGAAAATGACGAAACATTTAGCAAAATTGTAAATTATACAATTTACAATCAAAATCTATAATTTACATGTCAGAGTGATGCTGACTGCTTTCTTTGACTACCGCGGTGGAGTATATCACGAGTAGGCACCACAGAGTACTACAAGGAACTCTTACGTCACCGACGAAATGCTGTGCGGCGCAAGAAACCGAAATTGTAATCAACAGGAAATTGGCACCTCCATTACAACAATTCTCCAGCACATTCCTCGCACTTATTCAGACATTTTTGGCTAAAAACAAGACTCCAGTTGTTCAACAGACTCCTTACTCTCCTCATATGGCCCGCTGCGACTTCTGGCTGTTCTCCAAGCTCAAGAGGTAATTCAACGGAAATCGATTTCAGACAATAGACGACATTATGACTGAAACCACAGCAGAGCAAAAATCCATTCCGAAAGAGGCTTTCTCGGAATGCTTCCAACAATGGCAGCACCGCTGGGACAAGTGTGTGGAGTCCCAAGGAGACTACTTTGAGGGTGATTAGGTTTCCAACGCTCCAGGTACGCCAGTTTTTTTTAACGATCGGATACTTTTCTAACAGACCTCGTACATATTTTGAGCTTAAAATCCTTCACAGCCTGAGAAATATTGTTTACTGTCTTATTTGGTAATTTGTTGCATTCCATCTATTCCTCACCAAAATACAATGGAGTGCCAAAAGTCATGGGATGCCTCCCAATAACGTGTGAGACTCTTTTATCCGGTGAAGTGCAGCTACCCGACGAAGCATCGACTCAACAAGTCGTCGGGAATCCCTTGAAGAAATATTTAGCAATTTTTTCTCTACAGCTATCCATAATTGCGCATATGTTGCCTGTACAGGACTGAACTTTTGATCATGTAGCAGATACTTTCAATTACATTCATGTCTGGCTATATAGGTGACCAAATAATTCTGTAAAATTGTTCAGAATGTCCCTCAAACCAATTGTGAACGATTTTGGCCCAGTGACACTGTGCATTGACGTCATGGTGAAATCCATCGTTCTTTGAGAACATGAAGGCGATGAATGGCTACATATAGTCTCCAGTTAGCTGAACATGACCATTCCCAGTCAATAGTCGATTTAGTTTGATCAGAGGTCCCAGTTCATGTCATGTAAACACAGCATATACCGACATAGACCACTACCAGATTGCACAGTGTCTTCCTAACACCTTGGGTCCATGATCTCGTGGTGTTTGCACCACACTCGAACCCTATCATTAGCTATTAAAAACTGATATCGTGACTCATATGGCCATGCAACTTTTTTCCATTCATTTAATATCTATCCATATGATCACGAGCCAAGGAAAGGCGCTGCATCCGCTTCAGTCTTCAGCTCCCACATCCCATCAACACCAAATTTCAATGCAGTGTCCACAAGGACATGTCTGTCGTATGTCCCACATTGAGCTGTGCATCCTTTGGTAATTTCAACATACAAATCTACCAGTCTTCTTATTCATCCCCTCCAACTCCAATATCTGACACTTATTACACAGGACCTATGTCATCCCACAATATTCTAGCAATGGCATGATCAAAATTCTGTACCCCATCTCTCTTACTTCCCCTTCCGCTTCTCCGCTACATCCTCTTGTCATCCTCCCCAAATGAAGCAAAACTCAGGATACTTTCCATACAACCATCTTAATAGTACAGGCATTTTAGACAGGTTTTTTGGGGGTAACCTAAAAAATATAATAATGTAGAGCTGAAATTTGGCACAGATTTTTTGGATACTCTGTTACATTGTCTAACCCACAGTCTGAATTTATTCCTTTCCATTATCTGAAAGTTCTAGCACAAGAGATGATTCTTTTTTTTTTTTTTTACTTATGGCTTTACTCCTTGTCGGCATCAAGGTCATTAGAGGTGGGATGGGGACAAAGAATGGAAAGGAAATAAACCATGGCCTTTTGAAGGAGGCATCCCGGTATTCACCTGGAGTGAATTGGGGAAAACATGGAAAACCCAAGTCTGGATGCCCGGATGGGGATTCGAACCAGTGTCCTCCGGAATGTGAGGCCAAAGAGATGAATTGTTGTATGATGCTTAATGGCATATTACCACATAGCAGCCATATCAGTAACTGCCCTTTAGAGTAGTGGCAATTATCTCGAGGATACAGGCGGACACCAGGTTGCAGACAGTTGATTGATGAGCTGAGCAAGCAGTGTAATGAGAGTATCGCACCTGGTATCTTGTTGATATGCTACATTGTGGGTGCAGTGTATTTGCAGTGTGCACCTTTATTGTTGTCAAGGTCTCTTCCGCAGGTCCATCGCGGTTCTCTACTGTAGGGCGTGGCTCCGTCTGCTTCGTGATCCCCTGACGAAGTTCAGTTCTCAGATCAGCAGCCTTGTGCAGTCTGCTGCCTTTAGGATCCTGTTGACTTGATGGTTTGGTGTGGACTGCAGAGAGAGCCAATTCCATAGTTGCTGCTTACATGTGCTGCAGACTTCGTATAGAGCAGCATGCCTGAACCCACAGTTGCAGCATACAGCATACTGGCATTGTTGTTGTTTGCATTCTGCAAAATGATGGCCTATATCCCATTGAACACACCACACTGTGTCGGCAAATTCATAAGCGTAATGCTAAAATTTCTGGCAGTGGCGGCACTGCACCAACCTGCATGGTGGTTTTGCTACAGTCATCCTTGTTGTAGTTACTGCCTCATTTTAGACAACATTATCTTTAACATGAAGCCCCATCACAGAGGATCTTGATGACTGCAGCAAACTCAATTAGTGGAACAAGTGAATTTTCAGGCCTTAGTGATTTGATCAGCTATACATGGGCAGCAACGTGATGCACTGCAGCTGTAGGCAGCCATAACTGTCAATGTACTGTGTGGTGATAGAGGGAGATAGTCCCTCCTCTACTATGGTAGGTTGAGCACACACTGGCCCTGGAAGCTCTGGTGGTGACAACATGGTCGGCAGGGTGCTTGTAGTACACAGAGTGAGCAACAGGTTGAGAATCCTTACTGAATGCAGCGGGTTTGGCTGCTTAGCTGCTTCATCTTGTTGTCTGGCAGTGACTGGCAACACTTGCTTATCCAGGTGATAACAAATTGCTTTTGTGATGGCCAGGGCCGGCGCTAGGAATTTCGGGCCCGGGGTAAAATG
>JARYHS010012988.1:0-36373 GCA_031002005.1 Vandiemenella viatica | reverse complement strand
CGAGACTTGATATGATAGGAGTTCATCAAAGTTTACTGAAAGAGCTGCAATGTGAGGATATGGCAAATTATTAAAAAAAATGGTCGATGCTTAAGTATAGGTCCAATAAATTCTTACCAAAACATTTTCATAAATTTCTACATCAGAATTATTTATCCATATATACTATTGAATGTTTATTTTTACGGTGGGTTTTACTCGACTGCTGGTGGCGGATCTACACCATTCTGCAATATAGCACACGCCCTGGTCTGCGCATTCCGTCTGTTATTACTGTATTCTAGAAACCTGCCAAACTAGTTTCTTAACACATTAATTTTCTTTTTTACGTCTTTTACAGTACAGCCTTCTATCATAGCATTAATTAACTTTGCGTAAGTGTTCACCTTTTTATTCCTAATCTAATAGTTACGGGGAACTTGTTTCTGACTTTACAACATTTCCTTCTGTTCATACTCAGAAATAAAGATTTTCGTGGATTCGGCAGTCATAACCAACTTTGGTAACGTCCCTTGCACCATTTTCTTTGTTTACGTTGCAGGGTGCTGAATCTTTTATAAAATGTAATGTCAACGTCTTACTTTTTAAAAGAAATCTTTTATAAAATATGCCCCATTACACTGTAAAATATTTTATAAAATATCTTTTATCAAGATCTTTTACAGTGTAATGCCGGCCTATGAAACTGTTCTAGAGATGTACAGAAACATTAGGACGTCTGCGACTTTAAAGGATCTTAAAAAAAAAGGTTAGAAAACATGAGGAATTGAACATGAAAATCTGGGCGTGTCAATATGCACACCAAACAATCTGTGAGGGCTAACAGAGACAGTTTAGGAAGAAAAAACGGACCGGGGACCTCGGACCGGATAACTGGTGGTGTAACGATCGACCAAGGGAAAATCTGGTAGAGTGGTGGGGGAACCCTTTATCGGGTGCCCGTTTTATCGGACCCGTTGTTTCAGAACCGGTCCGATCGTCTAAACCCCGCTATCTTGCATGTGCAGACAAGGAACTTAAATCAGAGGTTTTCAATAATACAACCAAAGCAAGGTTAAATGGCGCCACTGCGGACAGCATGCAGACTGTCGACCGTCGGGCGGACGTATTTTATGCAGGAGGTTTGTGCTTTGCGTTTCTGGTAAAGACAAAGAAAAAGGGGGTCCGAAGCTCCCTTTGCCCACTACTGCTCTCCTGTTCATTTTCACTTTGTTTCAGTTGCTTTTAGTTAGAGAAAGAAAGGTATTTTGAACAATTAACTTTAAATTTATAAAATTAACAATCATACCGTTTGTGTGAGGCCCATACATTTATTATTGCTCTTGTAGCAAATTTTTCAGTATCATAAGCGGATATGGCGCATTTATTCTTGTTTCTACTTCATACGCTACAGTTGGTATCATTTTGAATGAATAACTCACAAAAACTAAATACCACTTCCATCCTTCTCCTACGGTCTTAAAGTTACATGTAAATATTTCTTGTAGTCTTGCGAAAAAAAATTCCTGCACTGCTAAATTAAAACATTTTCGACTCTTGCTCGCGCATTGGCTGGAGTACAAAGGCTGTCTGCTAGTAGGCTTGTCTTTTTGTAAACACAACTGCCACTGGATAATCAAACCTGCGTGACCTTGTCTAGGCCAGTCAAAATCCTAGTAACTAAAAGAGCACTTAAACAGATCGCTGCTTCTCGTACTTTCTGGATATGATTTTCTGACTTTATATATAGACCCTACAAAAAAAGTTTAAAGTAAATAATTTTATCAGATGGGGGGTCCAAGGAACAATCCTAGCACCAGCCCTGCTTATAGCCAAATGAACTGAAATAAATGTATCAATTTCCTCAGCTACATTAAATGGTCTGTTTACTTACATAATTGAGCCCCTTAAAGCCCAAGTGGTGTAAGTCCAATTTTTGTTTTTTTTTGGAGTTGATGTTTTAGAAGTGTTCAGCAAGTTGCATTCTGTTTAAAGCACAAATGGTGTAAATTCTAGTTCCCTTAACAACCTTATAGTTAGCAGCACTAATTTATGCAGTCAGTGCAACCATCTGTTGGGTAAAAGCTCAAGTGGTGTATATTGGATTTACACCACTGTGCCTGTGACTGTTTGCAGTTCAACCACTTGTTGCTCATATAGAAATGTTGTAATCCCATAAACTAAGAAACATTTTAGTAACCTAAGTGTAAAAGATTTAAGTTTGTTGTGTCATTATGAGCAGTGATAAGAGCAGTGTTACTGAGCCAAGCATTTAGGCAGATAATGAAACAAGCGATGAATGTATTCCAGCAGATTCTAACTGCATCTTCAGCAGGCAGAAAAAGCTCATGATGCCATGAACGAGGGCACTCAACAGTCCATTAATAATAGCTCTTACTATACATTTTCCTATGAATTGGAAAAGTCTCTTCCTTTTCCTAAACTTTCATGCCAAGTGGCCTATTATAAATGTAATAATGTTTATAATTTCGGATGCCATGAGCTTTCCTCAAAATTAGGATTTATGTATTGGAATGATATAAATGGATCACGAAGTTCCCAAGATATTATTGCATGTTTGGTCAAGCACACTGAAAACGGCTTCAGCTGCGAAAAATGTTTTAATGTATAGTGATACCTGTGCCAAGCAAAATAGAAACTGGAATGTTGCCATGGTGATGATGAAACTGGTTCTGAGTGAAGATAACATTGAAGTTATTGACCAGAAGTTTATGAGAAGTGGCTATTCTTATTTGCCCAATGACTGTGATTTTGCCTCAATAGCAAACTGCAGTAGTACTCAGCAGATATATTGTCCCAATGATTGGTACAGATATATTGTCATTGCAAAATCTAGGAAGAAAAATCCTTTTTACATAACTGTGATGAATTTTTGTCGGTTGGAAATCTTTTACAACATATCATCAAAAGAAAGGTTGTTACGGAAAAACATCCTTTATCAATGCTACAAATGTAGTGGATCCAGTATCGAAAGGAAGAAACATTTTCAATTTTTTTCTAAGAAACTCTTTCCAAAGAAATGCTATTTTCAGAACTAAACTTCAAACCTGGACATAAAAGAGGCAGACCTGTTAATCTTGCTAACGTATCTCAAGAATAACTGTACAGAAATTGATAGCCTGTAACAGAAGAGAAGAAAAAGAACAAGCAAGACCTGTTACCACTCATTCCACCCATCTGTCATCCTTACTTTGAGAGTCTACTGACTTAAGATGATGCTGCAGACATTGGGTCACTAGATGCACAGTAAGAAATGTATAAACAGTAGAATAAAAAATAGATGTTGCAGTAAAATAATGTTTTCTCACCCCCTTCTTTAAAGAGAATCTGTTCCCTGTTTATATCACAAGTGGTGTAACTCCAAACAAAGCCCTCCAAAAAAGTAAGAAATTTTAAAAGTTTT
The DNA here is from genome assembly GCA_031002005.1 of Vandiemenella viatica. Lineage (NCBI taxonomy): Eukaryota > Metazoa > Arthropoda > Insecta > Orthoptera > Morabidae > Vandiemenella > Vandiemenella viatica. Next base: position 32,970 of record JARYHS010012988.1, on the reverse strand, counting down.
GAAAACTGCCTGCATAAGCTAGAAAACTTTTTTATGATACATTGTTGAGAAAAAAACTTCAAAATATAGAAACGAATTTTTTAATTAAAAATGCTGCAAAACATTCCTATTCTCAAAATTTGATTCATGTGAGTTACACCACTTGGGCTTTAAGGGGCTCAATTATAAACAGTCTGAACTTGCTGCCGAATGCTTCAGTAGCATGTAACAAAAGCCGTCAATAGGCAGGGTCGGCGTTAGGAGGGGATGCGTGGGGCAAAAGTACCCCAGGACCAAGCTGTGAGTAAGATAAAGGGTTCGGATCGAGAAGTTATTATTAAGAGCTGCTTATCAAAGATCGCATTGTTGATCAGTTGTTAGCATTTGACCACCATTATTTAGACTTAGTGGCATTTTCAACACTGGCAACGACGTAAACATTTTGTAACTGCCTCTCAGACGATACACATCATGCTGCGTACTACTGTATTATGATGGTTAAACAAGTGATGTCAACAAATCAGCTATTCAGTAATTTAGGTAAGTAATTTATTTCATAAATGTTCTTGAATTTATAGAGGCGGCAAAAAGTCTAGCGCCGGCATTGGAATTGACGCTTATGACTTACGTTACAGCAAATTCAGAACTTAATAGGAATGATGTGCAAAACTCATTCGATCATACTACTAAAAAATCCGTATAGTAATATTTCAGAAAATGACCTTTTTAATGAAGTATCATTATTAAAAAAATATATTGACAAGGAAAAGGTTAAATTTTGGTCTTCAACAAAAGTCACAATAGAGAACAAATGGTTAGAAATATTTCATCATTTTGAAACAAACCATGTTCCATACAATAATGCACTAAAATTGTAGAATACGCGCTGTCCTTACCAGGAACTAATGCTACGACTGAACGTGTTTTTTCTACGGTAACGAACGCGTCTTCTGACCGCTAGTTACATTAATAAACTATATGTTTATTATTTAAAATGTGGAATATTTTAGTGGGCGTTTGGGCGCAGTGTACATTGTACGAGTGTGGAGCGGCAGATCTGAGGAATGCCAGCAGGCCGGTTCCTAGAATTAGAGAGGGGAGAATAGTGAAGTGCCTAATGGAGGGGAGATTTGTGCTTGCCAGGTAGACAAACAGGGTGATCGGCGAGAGTTTTCTGTTTTGATGTGGCACGACGAACGAGGGAAGAGATATTCGATGCCGGCCGGCCCAGCACGTTCGGACGATGTGATTTCTGGACTGTCTATTCGTGAGTGGGACTGTTGCTGCTGCCTGATCCGGACACCCGCTATTTTGTTTGAGCAGATTGAAGCTCAGCAAAGGACGACATCTGAGGAACTGCGCTACACTGGTCCATAAGCGGAGAAGACCGTCGTCCAATGTGTGGCGGCAGACATGTACATTCGGTAATTATACATCGCCAATGAAGGACACTGTGCTAGCTAGACTTTCAAGTTCATAGTATTTCCCCAGCTACGACCCTGGCAGATAAGAACTCTCATAGCCCGGAGCAAATATCTCTTTCAGAAGTGAAGTCAAAATGTTGACTTCGTTTACTGTTTAATTTTTGTGTATTTATATAAAATACCCTGGCGCCCACAAAAGGACAAATGATTAATTTTAACTAAATTGGTAATATATGTCATTGTGATTAATTGAAATAAAACCATGATTTCTCGTATAAAGTATTCATGCAAGTTCTACCTTTCATGATAATAAAATAAAATAATAAAATTAATTATAATTTTAAATCAGGTAATGAGGTCAGAACGTTACAATGGCGAACCAAGTGGGGCTTTTCGATTATTAATTGCAAAAATTAATTATGCTATGAACGAAAGACAGCACTATGTCCTTGGCAACTTTCTTATTTTGTAGATAGAAAGTAGTTTGTATTAGTTTGCGTAGTTAATGCATGTATAAATTAATGTTGTACTTGTTGATCTTAGATGCAAGTTGGTTCTGCAATAAGATCAGATAAATTTTATTTTGTGCGAATTGCGTGTGTTAAATAATAATTATCTTGTGTGACATGGGAATGTGCAATGGGTTTTGTCCAAAGGCACTCAAATTCTATTGTACTACGGCGTTGATAATTGTTGTGATGCTTTTCTTTATGGCAATTTAAGTTGTTGTCGAAATTATTTGTGTGGATTTCGAGCCATATGTCCAGGGTAACGATATCTTCCATATTTAAACCATTTTTCCGGGAAGGTATTGATGAGTAAATTCTTCTTCTAATTTTTCATTGAAATTATAGAATGTGCTGTGGAATGTTCTTTGGGTTTGATTTTAATGTGCAATCGCGGATTTTATTGAGGCATTTTGTTTGCAGATTAGTATAAAGTCTTTCTGATGGTGTGTTTTGCAATCCTTATTTCTTTTCTTTGTTATTGTGTATTGGAATATTCTTTGTGTGTCAACGAAATAGTTGAAATTAGCGTTGAAGTTTATAGTAATGCGCTTGAGATCCAGTACCATTATTAACATGTCGAAAGAAATCATGGAAGGGTCAAATTTATCACATGAGCCTGCACCTACTAATTTCAAATTAGGGATCATATCGGGGAAGACAATAATCCTGCAGAAATAGTTTATTCCACTCAATCACCCGTTGAATTAGGGCAGGAGAATTTGGATAATTTTCATACTACCTCCAACAGTGCGAAAAACGTCTCGGTGATTCCTGCATTGCAGACTCAGCAACACCAGATGAACGATATAGCGGCTTTATTAATGGAGAAATTTTTCACAATTATCTGCTCAATTTACAACACAATTTCAAGAATCCAATGAAAATTGTCTGAACTCTCAGTGCAAATGTCTAGTAAAATCGAGAGTCTTGAAAGAAACCAAGAAATGGCTCACAAAAGAATTGAAGAGCAATTTGCTACTTTTCGCGGAGAAATTGGCCGAGAAATAAATGATTTTAAAAAGGAAATTAGCTCTGAGAATCACTCTTTTAAGCAAAGTCCAGACGGAGTTAAAGTCTTCCTGCAATGCCCTTGAAACCGCCAACAGGGAAATTTGCCGTAAGTAGAAGCGAATAAAAGTCAATTGAACAAATACGCTCAGAAAACCAGTGAACATTTAGGTCAGATTTCTGAGTTTGCTCATTCATATAAAAGATGGTGTTGATGAAAATTTAGGTAAAATAAGATCCGAAGTTGGAGATCTTAAGAATTCCGTGGGAGAAATGGAGAAAAGTCATAAAGAATCTAGAAACATCACAGCGTAACCTTGACTGCCGAAACGGAGGTAAAATTACATAATTTGGAAAGTAAAATAACCGAATGGAATAACTCTGCTAGCAACAATGGGACAAGGTCAAGCTAGTTGTGCTCAGCCTTTTTTCGGGAAATATCGAGTTAAAGCTTCCTAGATTTGGTTCCAAAGGGGGGGATAAACCCGAAAGCTTACCTCGAAGACATTGAAAGATACTTTGCAAATTAAAGCTGTTCCGGAGTCTGGCAAAAACTTTAATCATTAGCCAGTCATTTTTTGAAAAGATCGTTCATGGTTACAAGTAGCAGTGTACTCCAGATATGTCGTACGCACAGTTTAAGGAGCTTGTTTTTGAATACTTTCTGGATCAGCAAAATATCAAAACCAAGCTAGGATACGATTTTATCAAGGAAAAGTACGTGCCTAAGCCTGGTGGTATTCAATGGAAAGGTTATGTGGAACGGTTAGTCGTAAAAAGTCGTTATTTTGACACAGGGATGCCGGACGCGGGAGTTCATTGATGTAATAAGCTCACATTTCAGCCCGAGGGTTCAAGAACACATCTCGCCTGTATATGGAAAGTCCATCACGGTTTATTAGAAACAGTGCGGAATCTGGACGCTTATAGTACAACGAGCGAGCCGTGAACAGACGCGGATAAATGTGCAGTATAATCGCTCTAATTAATCAGAGACACTTTGGGCAAATAATGAGAATAACGGACAAAGATTCAATAACAAATAGCAAATCCAAGGGAGGTAAAAATTGGAAACAAGCCCAATCTGGCGATAAGAAGCCGTGGAAAATTGAAGGTCAGCGGGATGGGTCACGGCGCAACACGCCACAGGTCCGCCGGAAGTGATGCGATTCTAAACGTCGAGCCTAGCAAAGACATTCAAAACGAAACTGAAAACGAATTGAGAGTTGGTTCCGCACGTGAAACATCGCGGGGTGACCAATTAAAACAATGACATTGCGCCGGGGATGCTGAGGGCTCCCACAATTTTGCCTCTAGTAATTTAACGTACTGGCGAAGTGGCGGTGTGGAGGATGTGGAAATGATGCGGATATAGCATCTCCTGCGCACCACATCCAAAGAGCGCGTGTCCCCGAATCACTGCAAAAATACACGGAGTCGAGACAGATATACTTCTTCGATTCTGGCTCAGAAATTTCGGCAATCTCACAGGATTTCCTGTCTTAAACTGAAGCACCATTTACCCTCAGGTGGATGTTTATTCCTGCTCAAGGACCCACAGTGGTACCGGCGTTCGGAAAACGTGAAAAAACAGTTAACTTGGAGGCATTCTTACCCATTAAGATCGCGAACCATACCTTAACACTAACGGTGTTGATTATCCCTGGATTGTTTCGCGATGTCATTCTAGGTTGCGACCTATTGGAAAGACAGCGAGTAATCATTGATTGGGGGGAAAAACCGTCTCAAACACTTAGTCCCTGTTACCCTGCGGTGGGAGCTAGAAAAGCATCCAGCGGCAGACAGTATTTGTCTGACTGCACGAACAAGGGAACAAACAGTGGATGTTGATGAACCTCGCGAGGACGAAGTAATGAGTATTAATGCCTTGGCTGATGAGAGGGAGATAATCTTGGACAGTCTATTTACAAAAGCCAGGAAGAATGACAGCCTCGAAGAATACCAGAAGGCGGAACTATGTGAAGTTCTGCGCAACAACTTGGAAGCTTTTTCTATCGCCCCGGATTGAGTAAAGGATTGTTCATAAATTTCGCGTGACTGATACCGCGCCACTAAAAGGGCATAGCATGGCGTCCGCAAAAGTTAAGGTTGGCAGCGAGGAGGCAATTGCACACTTGGAGCAGCACGGATTATCGTTCCGCGTGCATCTAAGCACCTCAACTCCGTAAACTTTCGTCGAGAAGCGGATAAGTCAATTCGGGTATGTCTCGACGCGAGAATGCTGAATTTAAGAATTGAAGCTGATGGCGAAAGAACAGAACGGATACCTGAGCTAATGAGCCGATTTCATGGGAAACGATATTTATCCACCCTCGACGTCACATCGGCTTTAATCAGGTAATGTTGGACAAGGACTGCCAACAATACACGGCATTTGTATTGAAGGAAGGCAGTGGTGTTTCAGGCGCCTTCCATTCGGATTAAAAGACGCGTCCAGTGGCTTCATCAGGGCGATGAATCATGTGTTACCGCCTGATGTCAGAGAATTTCTGCACTGTCTACATAGACGATCTCTTGATTGCGTCCGAAACGTTTTCGCAACATTTGAGTCATTTGAATAGGCTGCTCCAAGTAATCGGTTGAGTGCGGGCTGACGCTCAGACCTGATAAAGCGACCTTGTGTACGCACAGAGTTGAATATCTCGGTTTCTTAATCACAACCGGAAGGTATATCACCTTCCCCGGAGAAAATTGGTGAAATCACAAAGATGCCTGCCCCCTCGAAACTGAGAGAACTGAGGAGTTTCCTAGGGATATGCGCATACTATAAAGACAGTGTTCCCAATTTCGCGAAAATCTTGCATCCCCTTTACGCACTGCTAAAGCGTGGGAGCAAGTGGAATTGGCAGGCGGAGCACCAGGCTGCATTTGATCATGTAAAAAAGGTTTTTGAAACGAATGTATGCTTGGCTCATCCAAACTTTGATCGCCCTTTCTATCTTTACACAGACGCGTCGATTTTTGGCCTAGGCGCATGTTTGAATCAGGAGGATGATGAAGGCAATCTTAGAATAGTGGCAACTGCAAGCCGTACTCTAAAGTCCGCTGAAACCAAGTATTATGCAAGTGAACTTGAAATGCTTGGGATTTATTATGCTGTCCAAAAATTTAAAGCGTACCTGTGGGGAAACGTCACTTACTTACGTACGGACCACCAGGCGCTCACTTTTCTTAGAAACGCCAAATTTACGAGTAATAGAATAGCGCGCTGGGCTATGCATATTCAGCAGTATACAATCCACATTGAATATTGTAAAGGTTCTGAGAATGTATTGGCTGACTGGTTGAGCAGAAACGCAGGAAACGTCGAATCAGGAAGCAAGGAGAGAAATAAGCCTGACGAAGTGCTCATCGCAGCGCTGACATTAGCCGATGGCACCACATCGCGGCAATTCAAGGAAACGTTAATAGCGGCGCAGGAAAACCAAGAAGACATACATAAAGTACGTGAATTCCTAATCCGTGGCTCGTACGCCAGAAGAACCTCATATAAGGAACACCGCAATGTTATGCACTCTTGAGGAGAAGTATGTTTTTCGCCGAGAAAATGCGAGTTCGCGTTGGAAAATCTGGTTGCCAACGGAACTGTACAAACAGGTGATAAATTTATACTCATTTGGAATGTGGACACCCGGGTACAAATAGGTTGTATCGGACACTGCAACTTGACTATTATGCCAAGGCATTACGAAAAGTGGTCGCCAGCATACCAGAGCGTGTGACATGTGCCAAAGGGTCAAACATTCTAATAAGAGGACAGCAGGTCCATACATGCCTATCATTCCGTCGGGGCCGAATGAATTAATCTGCCTTGACCACTATGCCCACTCCCGGCAGGTCAGTATGGTTACAAACACATTCTTCTGATTGTAGACGCCATTCACTAAATATGTAAAGGTATACCCAGTAGGCGAGGCTGAATACTAGCGGGTCATTGAGGATATATACTAAACAAATATGTACAGTTGTGTGGATTACCGAAGCTCTATTGACAGGACCATGGAACGGTGTTCTCCACTTCCGAAGTGGAAGAGAACTCTTGAGGAAAGGAATAAAAGTCACTTACTCATCGATAAGATCTCCAGAAGACAAATAATGCCGAAAGATTTATGAGGCAGTTAAGCGTATATATTCGTACCTTAATTGGAAAGAAGCACTCCTCATGGGTGAAACTTCTCCCTCAAATCGAGGAATACTTTAATACAACTGTCAATTGTTCTACTGCATACCGGCCGGTGGATTTGCAATTCGCCGCACGAACGAAGCCACTCGCGGAAAAGATTATCAATTATCCTGAGTCAGGTATAATACATGACAGAGTAAATGATATAAAGAAGGCACACGAATTTCTGTTGGAGAAGGCATCAAAGAGAAAGAGAATGCAAGACAAAAGGCATAACCAAACTTTTACAGTAGGGCAACGAGTACTATTACGCACCAATCCACAATCAGACGCCAATAAGAAGCTTATTGCAAAATTCTTTGTAATATACATATTCCATACATGGTGAAAAGAATAGTCTCGGTTAATAGTTATTTGCTCACTGATGGAACCAATGACTTCGACCTCATAATTCACGGAACTTGAAAGAGTATCATGATCCGAAAGATCAATAGTGATCACAAAAATTTTACACAAGCACGCGAGGTTTGTAACGAATGGAGATAAATGGGGATGTAATTGTCATTTTATATATTCAAAGGATGGTGGCGTAAATCCATTACAAATACTTTGCTTCGCGGTGACATAGTAAGAAAATATTTAGAACAATCTTGCATTGCTTTGGACAACCCTGCACTTCATAGATGACTTCACTGCTTAAAAGTTTTTATTATTATTATTCAGATAGGATATGTTCTCTACCAGTTTTATTCATTCATTATATGTTAAGATTGTGTTATCCTATGTGTTGAATGACTATGATGATCGTAACTTATGATGTATTGCGTTATATTTATTAAGAATGGTGTCGAATTTAAATTTTCAATTTGATATAAAATGTTATTGTGTTAGAACATCTATGTCACTACAATAATTTGTTACTTATAAGGTTACATTTGAAATGGTTATATTATGTATTTAAGGCTTGCACAAATCTACCCAGAATAAGGGATGGGCGTAAGAAAAGTCTATGTAACAAGTAGCCAAGGGACATATGTTCGGTTAAATGTTCATGTTGGTGGAACTTGTGATGGAATAGATTAGAATATAGGTTACCAGAGTTAATCAATGTTAGATTAGTGGACGAGGAAGGCAAATTTGTATATTTCTTATTGTGAAAATTTAAATAAAACTAGTTTATTTAAATTTGCCGAACCAGGGGGAATATGTAACGAACGCGTCTTGTGACCGCTAGTTACATTAATAAACTATATGTTTATTATTTAAAATGTGGAATATTTTAGTGGGCGTTTGGGCGCAGTGTACATTGTACGAGTGTGGAGCGGCAGATCTGAGGAATGCCAGCAGGCCGGTTCCTAGAATTAGCGAGGGGAGAATAGTGAGTGCCTAATGGAGGGGAGATTTGTGCTTGCCAGGTAGACAAACAGGGTGATCGGCGAGAGTTTTCTGTTTTGCATGTGGCACGACGAACGAGGGAAGAGATATTCGATGCCGGCCGGCCAGCACGTTCGGACGATGTGATTTCTGGACTGTCTATTCGTGAGTGGGACTGTTGCTGCTGCCTGGATCCGGACACCCGCTATTTTGTTTGAGCAGATGAGCTCAGGCAAAGGACGACATCTGAGGAACTGCGCTACACTGGTCCATAGCGGAGAAGACCGTCGTCCAATGTGTGGCGGCAGACATGTACATTCGGTAATTATACATCGCCAATGAAGGACACTGTGCTAGCTAGACTTTCAAGTTCATAGTATTTCCCAGCTACGACCCTGCAGATAAGAACTCTCATAGCCCGGAGCAAATATCTCTTTCAGAAGTGAAGTCAAAATGTTGACTTCGTTTACTGTTTAATTTTTGTGTATTTTATATAAAATACCCTGGCGCCCACAAAAGGACAAATGATTAATTTTAACTAATTTGGTAATATATGTCATGTGATTAATTGAAATAAAACCATGATTTCTCGTATAAAGTATTCATGCAAGTTCTACCTTTCATGATAATAAAATAAAATAATAAAATTAATTATAATTTTAAATCAGGTAATGAGGTCAGAACGTTACAACGGTAAATAAATTGTGGACATCAGAAAAGTCATAATTAAGTGCCGAGCCACATGTGTGAAACATAATTTAACAAAGTCTTGTGAAAAATTTCATGAGCTTTTAAACAATGAGAGTAACCTACTAAAAAAAACACTCAAATGAGAAATATGCAAAAGAGTAATACATGCTATACATAATTTTTAATGAATTATATTTGTAAATGGCACTTATGTTGAAATTAAAAAATATATATTACAACACTATCTTTGTGTTCTATAAAAAAAAATTGTTGCTCCATATTAACCAACTTTTTAATCAAGAACACCCCCCCCCCCCCTCAATGGTGTCCCACTTTACCAATGTTAAAATCTGCTCACTTTACCTAATTAGGTTGTCCCCCCCCCCTAGTTCTGATCCTGGATACGCCCTTGGTGGCTACATCATTTGATGAGAATGATATGGAAGGAGAGTACAACGACAGAAGACTTGAAGAAACGAATAATTGTACCAATCTCACAAAAGGAAGGAGTTTAAAAACTGTAGACGCATCACACTGTTCTGTCACTGTGGAAAGGTGTTTGAGAAGATCCTTGAGAAAACAATATGTGATAGCATGGAAAACAAGCTAAGATAAGAGCGGTATGGCTTCAGACCAGGGAGATCAACAGTGGGCCTAATATTTGCAATGAGAAACACTGTAAGGAAACACATTGTGAGTATGCACAGGATCTACTGTTGGTATTCCTAGATATTGAGAAGGCTTATGATTTTGTACACAGGCGTAAGGTATGGAAGGCCAAGGAGAACAGAGGAGTCCTGAAAGTAAACATCAGTAGAGTTACAGAATTATCCAGGGTGACCTGTGTGAAAATAGGATAAAGAACAGATTGGTTGAAACAAAGAAATTTAAAACATGGAAGTGCTTTCTCACCACTAATTTTCATCATAATCATTGATAATATAATGGAGAAGGTGGCAGTAATGATCGCAGAGGAAAATTTGGCTTTAATAAATGACCTGGTAATCTGGGGGAGTGGTGAAGAGGAAGTTTTTTAATTTAATTTAATTGCTCCGGTGGCAATCTCCCTACACCCCCATCTTCCACTTATCCTGCAGCCACCAACATTTGCCCTCTACAAATTTTATCTTTAAATTGTTTCAACATTTTCGGTAAATTATTCATCATTTATCTTGGTAACTCATCCAATCCCTGACACTCTTACCTAAAAAAGAGAATCTTCCCACACCCTTGTGCCTGAAATCGAGTGCCAGCTGGTGGTCATCTTTTCTCTTCCATGCACTACTTTTCATACAGTGGCAGTTGGGTGTATGGGCAGATAGTGTCAGTGAATGTGGTATGAAATTTAATGTGAAGAAAACAACCAGAAAGAATAACAGGATAACCGTGCATATTGTGATTTCAGGTGAACAGTTTCAAGTACTTAGGAAGTATTGTAGACTCTAAAACATTTCCCAGCAGAAGGAACAATGGTGAGATAAGTGAGGAAGGAAACAGGCAGAGGCATTTTTTTTAGAAACATCAGACGCCTGAAATGGAACAGGGATGTGTCACAGAGAAGTAAGGGATTAATCTATCAAACATATTATGTTCCTATTCTAATGTATTGTGCTGAAACCTGGACAATGAAGAAGAAAGACATCAGCAGGATACAAGCAAGCGAAATAAAATTTCTAAGCGGCAGAATGAATGTTACAAGAATTTACAGGATAAGGAATGAAATGACTAGACACCCTTACAGGAAATAATAGAGAAGCCAGGACTATGGTGTTATGGGCATTTGAAGAGGAGCAGAGAATCCTGAGGAAAATCCATAAAATGAAGACCTGTGGTAAATGATCCATAGGAAGACCAAAGGATCAACTGTTGAGAGGAAGAGACTAGACCAAAGTAGTGACAGGGAGGTGGTGAGAAGAACGAAGAAAATGGAGAGGCTTGCACTCAAAGCAGACCCACCAATAGCTGGAAAATGTTGTTGACAATGATGATGTGTTTCATTGGCCTAAAACCATATTTAAATTTTGTAAAATATTCAGGGAGGTTTTTATAGAAATAAATGGGTTCAAATAGTATTTTTGTTTCTACCAAAATGTGTGAGGAATGTGTACTTAGAACTCATTTAGGAGGGAAATAAGATATTACTTTCATTTAAAAATAAATAGGTCAGGCCATGAAAGTAGTCAATTTTACACTAATTTTGTTACATGATCTATCTCATAAATAATATTACTTAGGAACTAGAAAGCTTCCCTCTATATTGGTCACATACTGTACTTAAATGGCAAATACAGCAAACAAAAGTTTTTATTTTGAGATTACTTTGCTATATGTTAATGGTGAAAAGTGTTCTTGCTTGCGAGTTCATAGCAATTTAATATAAGGCAGCGTCCACTGTCTAAAATAAAAATTTATCAAGTGTTGAATTTTGTACCAAGTGAATACCTCCTGACCTGCCTAATACAAAATATCTATTAAAATCATTATAGTACAGAACCCTAATTGGGTTAGGCGCGTCTTGCACTTACCCAGTTATTTAAATGGCATTTAATCTTTGGAATCGTTCAGTGAGATGCACTATTTTTAATGCACTCATAAGTGTGTTTAGGGTTTGGTATCAATGCTTACCAAAGTAAGGACAAAACAAGATGGACATGGCCCTTAATTAGACTCTCCTATGCTCTAGGCAGTGGCATAGCTAGGTTAACGAGTACCCCGGTGTAAAAAAATACTTTGGGCCCTCAGGGCAGATGAGTCACTTTTTTTTAGCTCTGTCAAGTCTTGTGAGGTTTATTGACGGGCTCCCTTAGCTTTGGGACCTCTCTGAACTGAGTTTCAGCCCCCTGAGCTGAGCTTGGAGGCCCCCTGAGCTGCACTTGGAGATCCCCTGAGCTGATCTTCAGGGCCCCGGTGCATGGCACCGCCTAGCCCTCCGATGCTGGCTCTAGGTCAGTGACTCTTGCAATGTTAAGCCGATGTACTAACCAATTAGCATTTTGTAAGTAATAAAATGTACATTTTCCTATCTTGCATAGTGGCTTGGGTTATTTCTCTTTATCATTGTAATATATTGTTAGACTAATTCTCTGCTAGGAATTTTGAGGCTTAGAATCATTTCTCTGCTGGTAGTGTGCATTGTACATTATAACAATAATAGTTCCGCATGGTCGTAATGACCTGATGACAGGGTTTCTATTGGCTTCACATTTCACCTTTGTCGTAGCTGCCTTAATGTAACCCAGCAATCTTACCAGGTACAGGGGACCTACAGTTTAACACGGAATCTGAACCACAGAAGTGCTCTGGTGTACTTCATATTATGCAGCAAGTTGTGCCAGAGATTAAGGTCAGTTTAAGGGCCTATGAAAATCCCTGCCGAGACGGATTTGAATTTAGCATCCAGGTCATCCAGCCTGTACCTTGTGGGCATAACAGCCTTCAACTCATCCCAAGTAGGCATCTAATGCAAGAGCAGAATATTGACCTAGGTAGGAGTTAGAACTGTTGGCACACCTGTTATTGCTACAACTAGTTGATGCCCATAACTTCATTAAATTGGTTTTTATTTTTATTTTATAAAGTGGTTTGAGATGGGCTTACTTAATCTTCTATGGAAGTTTTTCCTGCAGATCATTTGACCTCCTTATTTGCTATAAGTTTAGATTTAATTCAGTTGTGATGGAGTGCATGCTCCTGTGGCAATTTTCTTATTCATTCCTCTCGTTCTTTCTTTTTTGCTTATCTAAATTTTTCTAGTGTAATCAGGGCCGCCGTAAGCGGGCGTGCAAGGCGTGCGCCGCACGCGGGCGGCACATCGAGGGGGGCGGCAAAACGAGCGATCGCGACGAAATTTGCAGCGTATTATGTAGCGGGCGACCTTTTTTTTTTTAGCTCAACAGCTGCTTCGGACGGCTGGCGACACTCGGGATGGCAACAATGGGGGCGGCAATCTCACAGTTTTATGACCCGGTTCGGAAATTTTCTAGATTCACCACTGGCTGTAGTTAGACAGGGGGCGGAATAATCGGTATTGCACGCGGGCGCTCCAACAGCTAGCGGCGGGCCTGAGTGTAATTAACCAGGCCTCCTACCTTTGATCTTCACGAATTTTAAATTCTTTCAATGTTTTGATAAATTATTCGTCACCTCCCTTGGTATTTATTCCAGTCTCTGACTACAACCAACTAAAAAAAGTCCCATTTCCTTCTACCTGAATTCAAGTGCCATCTTGTCATAAAGGTCATCTTTTTACCTTCCATGCACTATTCTTAATTCTTACACCAATATCATTCCAAGCCTAATCACCAGTATTTAAGCATTCCACACTTCTAGCACTCTTCGTCAATGAAACCCAATTCCTCTATCATTATTAGTTACTGATTGTGTTCTGCTGCAATTTCCATAAACAAATGTAGCTATCATCCTTTGCTCCAACTGCTATATTTGATACCCAAATTGTGGGAGTACCGTATTCAAGTTATGGTCCTGACCTAAGTTTGTAGGCCAGTGCCTTACTTCTCTGTTATATCCCCACACCATATTCTACAGTAAATCTAGAATTTTGAAACCTCCTCCTTCCACCTGTCCAGTGTGTCCTGCCAGTTGATTCTCATATGTTTATGACAAGAAATTTATATTTCAGGTCTTCAACAAACAAGTCTCATCCCCTATTCTTTAATCACAAGCAACCTTTATTTTTGTTCTCTATGTACCTAAATAAGATGACTCATCTTGGCATTTACCTTGACTTCATGCTGACCTTTCCTTGTCACCCTGCAGCTGTTCAGTCTACTCCCATTTTGATCCTATCATGCACTGCTATTTAAACTTCTAACTGTAAGCCATCAACTGAACCCTTCGTTAGAATATTTAACAGCAACACCATCTCTTAATTTCACTTCTATTTCTTTTGACACTTCATTTCCTACCCTCACTCTTTACTTTCTACCTCGAATTCCTCTACCCAGTAAATCACTTTTTTTTATTCAATTCAATGGTTTCTACCTTATTTGCCACCATTTTTTCACTCTGTCAAATGTCTTTGAAAGACCTAGTGCTGTACTGTAAACTTGGACTCCATTGTCCATTTTGTTCAAAGTATCTCGCAAATTGAGATTTACATGAACATTCTAACCTAAAAATCTCTCCATTAGCTAATCTTATATATAAAAATGAATCGCAAAATGTGTTGGTAAGCGCATAACTCAACAACGCCTGGACCAATTCGGCTAATTTTTTTTTTTAAATGTTCGTTGGGGTTCAAGGGTGGTTTTTACGGCGAGAAAAATTCGAATAATTACTGGAAAAACCCTTAAAACAGCCCTTTTCTTTTTCCAACCCTTAAAACAGCCCTTTTCTTTTTAAACGTTTCCTATACCATTTATCAGATTGAAATGAAACTTTGGAGAGTTTTCGAGTGTGCGTCTGCGAAGGTTCCTGTGAAAAAAAATTTCCAAAACGTCAGCTCCTATTCCCCATAACACCCCATAATTTAGGCAAAACCACATTTTTTATTCGATTTAGATAGGAATTTGTACACTTATACTTTAAAACAAACAGAAAAATACTGCCTACGTATGGTTTCCGAATATTCATCCCCTCTCCCCCTTTCCACCACCATTACGTTTTTACCCCATAATTTAGGCAAACCACATTTTTTATTCGATTTAGATAGGAATTTGTACACTTATACTTTAAAACAAACAGAAAAATACTGCCTACGTATGGTTTCCGAATATTCATCCCCTCTCCCCCTTTCCACCACCATTACGTTTTTACCCCATAATTTAGGCAAACCACATTTTTTATTCGATTTAGATAGGAATTTGTACACTTATACTTTAAAACAAACAGAAAAATACTGCCAACATATGATTTCCGAATATTCATCCCCTCTCCCCCTTTCCAACCCCATTACGTTTTCACCCCATAATTTAGGCAAACCACATTTTTATCCGATTTAGATAAGAATTTGTACACGTATACTTTAAAAAAGAGAGAGAAACACTGTACACATTAATTTCACAAAACCCAATCCCTCTCCTCTCTTTCCACCACCTTAATTACACCCTCTGTCTGTCTATCTGTTTGTCCTCTATGCGCTCCTAAACCGTTAGTCCGATTATGGTGAAACTTTGGTGAGTTGTCGAGTGCGCATCCGGGGTGGTTCCTAAGAAATAAATTTTCCAAAAAACCACCTACTCTTCCCCATAACACCCCATAACTTAACAAAACCTACGGATTTTATCCGATTTGTACGGAAATTGGCATACATATACTTTAAAATAAACAGAAAAACACTGTCTACATTTGGATTCCAAAAACGCACCCCCTTTCCCCCTTCCCGCCCCTTAATTTTTACACAAACCTACACTTTTTATCAGATTTCGATGGAACTTTGCACGCATATACTATTAATAAAATAGAAAAATGCTGTAGACATTAATTTTACAAAAACACAATCCCTCTCACCCTTTCTACCCCAAAACCACCCCCTCTTCCCCCTTGCATCCCATAATTTAAAAAAACCCACAGATTTTATCTGATTTTGATGGAAATTGGCACACAGAAAAACACTATAGACATTATTTTTACCAAAACCTAATCCCTCTCTCCTTTTCCACCCCAAAACCACCTCCTCTTCCCTCCTACTCCCCATAAATTAAGAAAACCTACAGATTTTAACCAATTCTTTAAAACAAATTGAAAAATATTGCTTACGTAGGGTTTCCAAAAACGCCATCCCTCATACCCCTTCACATCCCCCTAATTTAAACAAATACACAGATTTTATCCTATTTCTATAGAAATTTGCACACGTATACTTTAAAACAAACAGGAAAATACTGTCTACATGTGGATTCCAAAAAGGCAACCTCTTCGTCCCCTTTACATCCCCTTAATTTTTTGCCACTGTGTCATATAGAAAGGTACAGTTTTTAACCGATTTTGAAGGAATTTTAACACAGGTATACTTTAAAACAAGCAGAAAAATACTATGTAAATTTGGTTAGCCTAATCCCACTCCTCTTCCCTTTTACCCCCCTAATTCTTAATTTCCAATTATATTTATCAAAACCCACAAATTTTTATCCGATTATGATGAAACTCTGTTGAGTTGTAGAGAGTACGTCTGGGAAGGTTCCTGAATTAAAAAAAAAAAAAAAACCTCCACCCCTTAATTTAAACAAACCCATAGAATTAATCAGATTTCCACCAAAATTTGCAACATATGGTATCCAAAATTGCAACCCCTTTTCCCCAATTTTTTTAAAAATCTATAATATAAAAATGAATCGCAAAATGTGTTGGTAAGCGCATAACTCAACAACGCCTGGACCAATTTGGCCAATTTTTTTTTAAATGTTCGTTGGAGTTCAAGAATGGTTTTTACGGCGAGAAAAATTCGAATAATTGCCGGAAAAACCCTTAAAACAGCCCTTTTCTTTTTCCAACCCTTAAAACAACCCTTTTCTTTTTCCCATATAAACGTTTTCTAACTTAAACGTAGTCAATTTGAGCTTTATTGCTATTGTATAAAGTTCATATTAAATTACAAGCGCTCACTGTTGTCTAAGAAATGTAGGAGTGTTCCTAACGTCAAAGATCATATCTATCAAAACAGTGTGCGTGTGTGCGTTGGAGCACAGAATACATCGCGTTCCGAAACTCGCGTTTCTTTTGTTTTACTATCGGCACGCGACATAAAATGCATCAGTTTTCACGTCATTACATCAGTCAAATACAAACCGCGTTAACAAAAGTGTTTTATTATTTGCCGTTGTACAAGTGTTGTTTTTCTTGGATCTTCTGTAACCTAATCTACTGAGTTTGCTTTTGCCAAGTAATACACGAAACAAATTCGTATGTGACAATTAAGTTTTTCCCGGCGTATGGTAGACAGGAATTCTTCACGGGTCTTCTGCCGGATTAGATCTTCTAGACACGACGTTTCGGCAGTCACCTCCGCTGCCTTCATCTGATGAGCTGTCATCGCGAAGTAGCTGCCGCGACGGTTCGGCACCGAATGTGTGCGCGTCAGCGTCAGCGTCATCTGTTGGCTTGCGCCATGTTGATAATGCAGCTCCAGGGTAAACCCTACTACTGCTGTCTGATATGCTTTTTTGGAGAATGGCTTTTTGTCAAAGTCGTGGTTTGTTAGCGATGTCTGATGTTATCTGGACATGGCATCAGGGCGGTGATCAGCTGCGTGAGCAGCGTGACCACCACCGTGAGCTATGTGTGCGCTTTTCTAGGAGAGCAATTTGGGCCAACGCCGAAGGCGTTGGCTGTAACAGATAAGAGGTTCCTGTTGCCCTTATTGGCGACATCTTCCCCTACTTTAACTTGTGGTAGACTGACTTTGTTGATGGATTTTTCTTAACTTGTTGCTCTACAGGATGATCACATTTGGTTAAGTAGGTTTTAAGTTTGTAGCAGTGATTTCGGCCTTTGGTGCCGGTGGTTGCCAATCTGGTACTGGCCGATATTTTGAATGATTGGGTAGGTTGAGATTTCTGTTTTTTGATAAAATTTTGTAGCTATGGTTTTGAATCTTTCTCGCACCTTCGGGGTGTTGGCCAGCTTGTGGAGGTCGTCTGTGGGGAAGCGGAATGGTAGATGCAGTGCTCGTTTGAGCGCTCGGTTCTGTAGAACTTGCAGTTTATCTGTGTGCATTGCTGCAGCGTATCCCCAGGCGGGGCAGGCGTATTCCATTATTGGCCTTATCAGGGCTTGGTATATTTGGACACCGCATCTTTTTGGTAATTTTGAGTTTACGTTGAGGACAGGGTACAGTGTTCCGAGCCTTTTTTCTACTCTTGATTTTACGTCCTCTACGTGCTGCTTCCATGTGAGCCTTTCATCTAGGCTTACTCCCAGGTAGGTTACTACAGACTTATGCGGTATAATTTTGCCGAAGAGGTTCAAGTACAAGGGACTTGGGGTCCCTCGCCGGTGGAATACAATGGATTGCGATTTATCCGCATTGATTTTCACTCTCCACTTTGTGGCCCAAGCCTCTAGTAGCTCTAGTGCGGCTTGAAGTCTGATTGCTATTAGTATTTGGCTCCAGGAAGAGGTGAAATATGCGGTGTCGTCTGCGTAGAGTGATGTGAACACTTGGAGGGGTCTTGGGATATCCGACGTGAAGATACAGTAGAGCACAGGGCCCAGAACAGATCCCTGTGGTACCCCTGCGAGGACGCGTCTTCTGCTTGACATTGACTTCTCGACCCTGACTCTGAATCCTCTGTGGCTTAGATAGCGTTTGATTAACACTATGTATGGTCGCGGAATACCTGCTGTTATCATTTTCACCAGCAGTCCTTCGTGCCACACAGTGTCGAATGCCTTGGCCACATCCAGCATTACCATGCCGCAGTAGCGTCTGCGGTTGTACGCGTCCGTCACTTCCTCTACTACGCGTACTAGTTGGTGGGTTGTCGAGTGGCCGGGTCTGAACCCGAATTGCTCATCAGGGATGATGTGGAGCTGGTGCACTTGGGTTATTAGGCGGTTGAGTAGTAGCTTCTCAAAGATCTTAGATACCGCTGGTAGCAGGGATATCGGACGGTAGTTTTGCGGGAACGTAGGATCCTTCCCTGGTTTGGGAATGGCCACGATTTCAGCTTCTTTCCAGGCAGCTGGATATCTTCGCTGTCTGAGGATGGTATTGAAGATCTGAGTCAGTCGCCCGATTGCTGCCACTGGTAGATGTTTTAGGATGTAGTTGTTGATCCCGTCGCGACCTGGTGCTTTCTTAGACTGTGTCTTTTTTAGTAATTCCGCTATCTCTATTTCGTCAACGTCTTCTATATCCTGTTCTTCTTCGTTGTTTTCTGTTGCTAGGTAGCGTCTGAGCTGCCGGCGGACTTCGTTGATGTGTTCATCATCGTAGGGCTCTGCGACTGGCTGGAAGTTGTTTTCGTAAACATCCGCGAGGGTGTTTGCCTTGTCTTCAGCAGTAAACACGAGGCCCTGTGGTCCATGGAGCGTTGGGACGCGTCTCCTTGGACGGGTGAACATTCTGGTTTGTTCCCAGGCAGTTCCATCTTCCACCTTTAGTTGGGAAACTCGATTGTCCCATTGCTCCCTCCTATGGGCTTCGAGTCTGGCTTTTATTCGGCGCTCTAGAGTGTTGAGAAGGGTCTTGAAGGTTCGGTCTCTTGTGTTTTGCCAACTTTTTCGAACCTTGTTTTTCTCCCTGATTAGCGCCAAGAGTTCTTGGGGGAGTTGCCGAGGGTTCCCCTTCTTCTTCCGAGGAGCTGCGTTTTCCGCCGCCTTGAGAGTTTCTGTGGTCCATTTGTCGGCTGCGGCGTTGACATCTTCTGTGCCGGTTTGCAGTAGGTCTTGCATTACTGGTTGAAGCTCGTCTTTGAACTTTTCCCAGTCTGTTCGTCTGTAATCTTTGCCACTATCGTCTTCCGTTTCTCCTTCCATTTCCCAGTCAGCGATGACTGGGTTGTGGTCTGAAGACATTTGGGCGACTGACTGTAGCGTTGGAGCCATAGGTATGTTTTTTGTGATGAAGATGTCTAGGACGTCTGCTCGGCGTCCTTCCGCCGCTGGGAAGTGAGTGGGCTTTTCCGGTCCCCACACTGCTAAACCAAGTCTTTGCGCTTCCCGCTGCAATAGCCTGCCACTGGTATTTGCAGCTGCGCTGTGCCACTCGCGATGTTTAGCGTTCATATCTCCACCCAGTATGATGCTCCCTGGAATTCTGTTAATAGATATAATGTCCGCGGAGTCCAGCACTGTTCCGGGTGGGTGGTACGCAGCAATCATTGTAATTGGCCCAGTTGTTGTTTTGACTACAATTGCAGTAGCCTCTATGCTAACTAGGTTGGGCAGTGTAGTTGCATGATGTTTGATAGTCCTTCTAATGTAGATGGCGGCTCCTCCGCCCGCTGTAGGTCTGTCGCGCCGATATGAAGTATAGTTGGGTATCGTCACTCTAATCCCCGGTTTTAGGTGGGTTTCATTCACAAGGCATATGTCTATGCCCTCCGAGCGAATGAAGTCTTGGAACTCTGTTCTTTGTTTGTAGAGGCCATTTGCATTAAAGGCACATATACGGAGGCTTTCAAGAGTTCTAGTTGCCATCTTCGTTTGATAGTCCTGCTTTGGTTGATGCTATTTCCGTTTTGATGATGTTTGGCAGTTGTTGGATGGTGACAGCCAGTCCTTGAACTACTGCTGCTAGTTGGGCAAGAACCTCACGCATTTCACTCAGGATTTGGTCGTTCATTGTTGTTGCAGGGTGCATTGTGTCCTGATTGGAGCTATTCTTGACCCCAGAGGTTCTTCCTGCGAGACCGTCGCCACTTCCTGTGGGTTAGTGGCGGTTTCTTGCCACGTTGGAGACTTTCCTGCTGGGGTTTTTCTGGTTTGAGTAGGAGGTGGCTTAGACTTTTTGAGCAGTTTTTGCCCTGACTGTTTCTTTCTAGCCTCCTTGTAGATGGGGCATCCTCTGTAAGATGCTACGTGCGAACCACTGCAGTTGGCGCATGTCGGGTGCCCTACTCCTCTAGTTACTGAGCATTCTTTGGATGTGTGGCCACCTCCACATCTCACGCAGGCCACAGGCAGCCTACAATGCCTACTGACATGCCCATACGCCTGGCATCTGAAGCACTGCTGGGGTCCTCGTTCAGCCCTTTTCTTCTCCACCGATATTTTCATGTGCAGAAGATACTCCAACTCAGTTATTGCCCTATTCTCTACTGAATCCTTCATTGTGACCATAAAAAGTGGCATAGGCCTTTTTCCAAGTGCCTTTCACGATCCGCAGGTGCCTCTAGTTGCACTACTGCTTCCGTGGTGAAGCCGGCTTCAGTGAGAGCAGTTTCAACCTCTTGAGCTGGTAGCCATATTGGTAGGCCACGTATTACCCATTTCGTTGTTCTCTCGGAGGCCAGAGGAAAGGAGTAGTAGTGTATGTTGTCATTTTGCAGGTGGTTCTTTACCTTATTGTAGTCTTCGATGGTTCTGACCTTGATCTGGACTCCGTCCCCAGAGGGCTTGATTTCAAACGCCGCTTCACAGATTGTCTCCAGTTTTCGGTTCATTTCCGCAATATTGCCAGAGATTTTTGCAATGACTGGTGGTATTCGTTTACTGTACCCACTAGAGGTTTCTGCGGGTGTTGCTCCCTGTCGTTCCTCATCAAGAACGTCGAAGCTTCCTGTAGTTGTCTTTTGCGGGTGGGAGTTTGAGTCGTTCAGCTGTACTGCACGGCCTGGCTTCTTGGGTCTTCTCCATTCGCCCCCGCTTGCATCTTGTTGGGCTGTGGCGGAGGACTCTTCGCAGATGCCGTTTTCATTTGATGAGTAAGCTCCAGGTTTCTTCTTGTGTGTTGATTTGAAGCCTGACTTTTTGACATCCGTGTTCTTTGACGCTTTCCCATAGACAGCTGGGCTTTTCTGCGCGTCTATGTCTGGCTGAGGGTCAGTGGTACTCGCAGATGGCGAAGTGATTCTAGCAGGGATCCTGCTAGTGTGGGTTTTCTTTCTCTCCTGCTGTAGCAGTGGAGGACTGATTGCTTCTTCTGCTGTTCTTTTTCCTTTTTTATTTGGCTGGTGCTCTTGACCTGAGGCTTTATCTTGGCGGTTTGTTGTATCTAATGCTTCAGAGGTTGGGACTGTTTCCGACGGCACGTCTTCTCTGCTGGCGACTATTGCTTTCACTATTAGGTCAGCAACTTTTGCCTTGCCTTCTAGGGATAGGAAGGTTGCCCTTAATTTTTCCGGATCTTTCCCAATTACATTTTCTCTGTCTAGAGATAGTGATCGTTTATGCTTTTCTGCCACTACCTTAGATAACTCTGAGAAAGATTCAGCCATTTTCAGCTAGCGAGGGGTCGATAAAACCTACAGAATGGGTGCCTCAGGGGTGCCGTATGGGACGCTCGTTGTCACCGTTAGGATTCCCGCGTCCCTAATACGGCCCTATCACTCACATGCGCGGGTGACTGCACGTAGTACAGGCCCTGGCACGGTTTTACCCTAACCTCGGGGGGCAGGGGAGGATGCCCCTCTAACAATCTGGTCTAGAATGGTGGTTGACGAGCACAGAATCCTGCCGCGCTGCTGTCTAGAAGATCGATGGCTCCATACGACGCTCGCACCCGAGTCGCCGATCGCCCGGCGTCTCCATTTAACGCTGTTGCGCAACTAATCGAAGTCGGTGGGGCAGAGTATCTGACTTTGCTTTTTTAGACAAGCCCCTGACCGACGACAACCATGCACAAGGTGGTGCCCAGATGTGAAAGGATAGGGAGCCAGGATAGGAATGATGTAGCGCTTCGTGGTACTGGCTCCTTATATACCCTGCGGCCGGTGGCCCGCTGGCGGGAGCGGCTGCCTGCCGCGCTCCCATTGGTCGGCGCGTCAACCGGGCTCCGCCCTGGACTGCTGTGTCCCTTGCCCTCTCTCTGGGACGAATGTTATTCTGCTGCTGCTTGAGGTCATGGATGTTAACAACATCAACAGAGATGGCGGTCTCTTCTTAAGTGAAGCTTGGAAGCCTATCCTCCATGACCTGAAGCAGCAGCAGAATAACATTCGTCCCAGAGAGAGGGCAAGGGACACAGCAGTCCAGGGCGGAGCCCGGTTGACGCGCCGACCAATGGGAGCGCGGCAGGCAGCCGCTCCCGCCAGCGGGCCACCGGCCGCAGGGTATATAAGGAGCCAGTACCACGAAGCGCACACATTCACTCGGCGCTCACCCAGGGACAGACGATCATCATGTCAGCGGCTGTTACAGATGCCGACCTGTCGGCAGTCGACTCAGCAGCTGGTGATGATATCTTTATTGAGGGAAATCGCGAGCGAGATGGACAAGTATGCCGTTTCGACCTGAAGCGCTTTACGCCTAACCTCGACAAGTTGCAGTTCAGGAACTTCCTGCAGAAGAATTATGACTCTTCCTTCACTCTGTGGGTCATCAACGCCGGCACGAAGTACGGATGGACCATTCCAGACAACTACATGGACTGCAGTTCGGCCCTGGCCGTCCTTGGAGTGAAAGACCCAGATGTGAAGCTGATTCACGACGATGCTGCGGCAAAAGGGCTCAAGCGCCCGGATGCCCTAGCATCAATTCCATTGGTTCTCGCGGAGGGTTTCTGCGCGAAGAAACTCTTCCGAAAACTAAATGGAAGAAGAAAGAGGCTGCGCAGGAAGCAACAACCAGCGGCAACAGAGGACTGGCAGGTGGCGGGAGGCAAAAATGTTGCTTCTACAACCACAACGCTGCAGACTCCAGGGACAGAGGCACCAGGCTTCAAAATCCCGGAGCCCCCAGCGCAAACCAGCCCTCCGAGGGACGACGTTGCGGCAGACCAGGCAGCTCCAGCGTCGCCCACGCCAGAAGAAGAAGAGGAAGAGTCGGCACCAACCACGGAGCAGGGTCCTGTCCAGCCCGTGGTGGCGGCTTATGAGGGTAACTGGGGCGGCCTGTATGTACAGCTCCTGCTGGCTACAGAGCTGCCTCTGTTCTGCTGGCCTGTCGAGGGAGGCCTGCAGATCCTGGCCTCATGCCCCGCCGACCTGATGAGTGCCACCAGCCTGCTGAGTGACCAGGGCATCGGCTGCGACATGGTGCAGCCCAGCCCGCCGAGCCAGCCGTCGCCTGTGACCGGTTCAGCACTGCCGAGAGAGAGGGCTAGGAAGGCTGCCAAGAAGAGGCCTTCTCCGCCCGAACTCCGGCAGTGTTTTAACTGCCAGCTCCATGGTCACGAGGCAAAGGAGTGCAAAAACCGGCGCAGATGCACCAGATGTGGGGCTGACCATCGTGCTGCCGAATGTACCGTAGCCAGGGAGGAGGCTGTATGCTGCAACTGCGGACTAAATCATGCAGCCTGCTTCTCTGGCTGCGAAAAGAAGAAGCAGCTGAAGGCGAAGTATCGCCCTAAAGCCGCCACGGCGCCAAGGAGAGACCAACAGGAGACCAGCTCCACCAAGCAACCCCACAGCGTCAGACCGGCGACAACGCGCGGGCTCCATACGACGGCCGCACCGCGTCGCCAAGAGCAGCCCACGACGGCCCACGAGCCATTGACGATACAGCGACTCACAGACTTAGAAGCCACAGCAATCAGGATATCCACGCAAGAAGGCCATATTGCGGTGGCTGCTGCATACCTGCCACCAAACGGAAATCTAATGGAGTCTGACCTGGACGAGATTCTAGCGCTTGGCAACAAAGTCATCATAGGGGGCGACCTTAACGCCAAGCATTTCGCTTGGAACTCAAGGAGAAATAACGCCAGAGGAGAGCAATTACTCCAGCTGGCAGAAAGACGCAACATCGAGATCTTTGGCCCAGAAGACCCCACTCACACGCCGGCAAACCCCCGCGGACAGCCAGACGTGTTAGACATTATAATGGCTAAAAATATCGTCAAGCGAATCGAACTAAGGGCGACTAATGAAATGTCATCAGATCACCTACCAGTTCTATTAGAATTCCGCAACTGGATCCTCCCGCAAAATAAATCAAGGACTTTAAAACAAACCGACTGGCAGCAGTTCAAAAGGACTGTGCACGACAACATAAACCCCACACACAACGTAACCACCACCGACGATATAGACAACGCAATTCTTCACTTTGATAAGACGGTACTAGAAGCAGCCCATCAAGCCTCAGTCACCACCACCATCCAAAACAACTATCATGAGGAGCTGCCGCCACTGCTGGAGGACCTGCGATACCTACGGAACAGACACCGAAAACTCTGGCAGCGGTATCGGGATCCTGCCGACAGACGCCGATACACAAGATACGCAAGAGAGCTCCGCGCCCGGCTACAAGAGCGGCGGTCAGAGCAATGGGAGAACAGAATGGATACCCTAATGCTAGAAAACAGAGAAGCATGGCAGCTGGTTAAAGCTCTCAAACAGCCTCGTGACCCCAAGATTGCTATAAATGGTCAAGCAGGCCAGTGCTTCACACCCCTCGCGAAGGCGGAGGCCCTGGCAGAAAACTTTGCCCAACAGTACTCCCCCGCGGAATACGAGCTGACAGCAGCTGAACAGCAGGCGGCAGAAGATATAGAGAGGCTAGCAGACGAAGTCCTCAACACCCCACCAACGGACCTACCACTCCTCACAACACCAGGAGAAGTGCGAAGGATAATTCACAAACTGCAGACGAAAAAATCCCCAGGGCATGACAAAGTAGAAAATCACCATTTGAAAAATCTACCTAGGAAAGCCGTAGTACTACTCACCCGTATCTTCAATGCCTGTCTACTCCAGTGCTACTTCCCGACGGCATGGAAAACGGCGAAGATAACGGCTATTCCCAAGCGAGGAAAAGATCACCGCCTCATAGAAAGTTACCGCCCTATCAGCCTCCTTTCCTCAACTTCAAAAGTTCTGGAAAGAGTGCTGATCATAAGACTCAACTCTAGCCTCGAAGCCGATAAAACTATACAAACAGAGCAATTCGGTTTCCAAAGCCGTGTGGCAGCAACCAGCCTACTCCTGAAAATAACAGAAGATATCAGCAAAAACTTCAACCATAGCAAATCGACGGCAGCCATTTTCTTCGACGTGGAAAAAGCTTATGACAAAGTTTGGCATAAAAACCTGATCCACAAGCTACATACCGAAACAAAAATTAACCACTGCTACGTAAAACTCATAGGCAGTTACTTAAACAACCGACGATTCTACGTAACAGTGGACGGACAACGATCATCAATCCATACAATCACGGCAGGAATCCCACAGGGATCAGTTATAGCTCCAACGCTGTTCAACATCTACGTCAACAAAATACCGACACCACCACATGTGAAGAAGGCTCAGTTCGCCGATGACACGATGCTCCACGCCTCTGGTAACAGACATGACCGCAACATCATCCACCTTCAAAGGGGCATTGATTCCTTCACAAAATGGTGCCGAAACAACAAAGTCAAAATCAATGCCACCAAATGTGCAGGGATATACTTCACCAAGAAGAGACCCATCCTACCTGGTCAACTCTCCGTAATGGGGCAAGAAATAGCCTGGGTACCCCAGCATCGGTACTTAGGTGTCATACTGGACAAAAAATTACTGTACCGAGAGCACATCCTAGATAGACGAAGGAAAGGACTGGCCATAGCATCAAATCTCGCTCCAGTGCTACGGAGCAACAATTTGAGTACCACAACTAAAATCCGGCTATACAAATCCATAATTGTACCATATCTGCTCTATGGATGTCAAATATGGGGAACAGCAAGCCCGTCGAACATCTCCAACATCCAAAGGCTCCAAAACAAATGTCTGCGAATGATCTTATCCGCACCGCCCTACACTTCAACTGAGCACATCCATTTGGCAACGAATATAGAAAGAGTACACACTCAGATATACAACCAAACCAACAAATTCATAGAAAATATAGAAGCAAGAAGACACCAGATTGACAGATTCGCCACCCTGGGCACAGTAATGCCAAGAACGTGGCATAAATATAAAGTACCACTAAGTATTATTTACAATCCTATATGAAGTCCAACAACAACATCAGTGGGGTTTTTTCACCAAGGTCATCTTTGATGACCACAGCCATGGTTTTTCCCCCTAAAGTGCAATAAATTGTGTCCCCAAACCAAACCTAACCTTACAACACTGACAAAACTACCAATGGTAGTGGGGTCAACTTACACAGCCGCTGAGGCAAATGACACACAAAAAAAAAAAAAAAAAAAAAAAAAAAAAAAAAAAAAAAAAAAAAAAAAAAAAAAAAAAGCTCCAAGGTCCAGTCGGCAGCCTGCCGGCCGCCGTGATGGTCGACCTGCTGACCACTGCCACTGCCGTACCGGACCCAGCGACCAGCTCACGGTGGTGGTCACGCTGCTCACGCAGCTGATCACCGCCCTGATGCCACGTCCAGAAAACATCAGACATCGCTAACAAACCACGACTTTGACAAAAAGCCATTTTCCAAAAAAGCATATCAGACAGCAGTAGTAGGGTTTACCCTGGAGCTGCATTATCAACATGGCGCAAGCCAACAGATGACGCTGACGCTGACGCGCACACATTCGGTGCCGAACCGTCGCGGCAGCTACTTCGCAAATTCGTATATCGTGTATTGTGCAGAGTGTTTACTTAATTAGTGTTTAGTGACACAATAATTTATATTTGATATGCCTCCTATAAGACGAAGCAATTTAGGTAGAAGAACCCGAAATACTACAAACCAAGCTAATTACCGATCTAATCGTTCTGCACAAGAACGTGAGGACCGAAATGAACGTGAAAGAATTCGGATATCACAAACGCGTGAAACGCGAGCGCGACATTCAACAAATAATCGCGCAAGTTTGAATCGAGCTGCTTTCAGTTACGATGTGTCACTTGACTACAGTAACTACCAATGTGTTGTTATTGGTTCTATGAACTCGGTTTGCTCATATTGTGAGGCATTGAAATACAAAAACGAAGCCAATGGATTGTGTTGCGCAAATGGTAAAGTGAAATTGATACCATTGGATCCACCACCAGAGCCATTGTACTCATTGGTTTCAGGAATAGGAACAGATTCCATACACTTTTTGACAAATATCCAACAATATAACAATTGTTTTCAAATGACTTCATTTGGGGCAACAAATGTAGTTCGGGAAAATTTTATGCCAACTTTCAAGGTATGTATTATAGCAGTTTCTCATAATTATTTTAGCGAACAAAATTTCTGTCACCTAAGTTAAGATGTGTCACTAATCTTCAATTGCTTAATAATTAAGAAATATATCACTTAGTCACCATATTATTTGGTGATTCAGTTTCAGTGACACTTTTATTATTATTGAAGATAGATATTAATTACAACTAAATATATAATTTTTAAGAACAAATATTATTTAAGTTTGATCACTGACAATCCATAAATTTATGCCCCACATTGCTTATTTATTTTATTTTATAGTGTTTGGTTTTAATTTACAGATACAAGGGCAAATATATCACAGAGCAGGTTCACTGTTACCAGTGTCAGATAGCAACTACAAATTCCTGCAAATTTATTTTATGGGCAATTCACCACAAGAAATTGATCTGCGTTGTGCACATAACAATTTAGTAAAGAGGTCTATTGTAGAACAATTACAAACTTTATTTCATGAACACAATCAATTGATTATATTGTTTAAAACTGCACTGGATATGATGCCATCTGATAATCACAAAATTGTAATCAGAGCTGATAAAACACCTGCAGGTCAACATGCAAGACGTTTTAATGCACCAACTATTGATGAAGTTGCTATCGTTGTAGTTGGAGAAAACTTGGAATCCCGTGATATTGTTTTACATCGTCGGAATGATCAATTACAACGTATAAAGGAAACACACCGCTCATATGATGCACTGCAATATCCCATAATATTTTGGCAAGGTGAAGATGGCTATGATTTCTCAATAAAAATGATAAATCCCATTACAGGTAATTAAAATATTAGTTTAGCTATGGCGATAATATCTCAGTCAATGTTATTAAAAAAAAATTTATTTACAGGTTCTGAAACCAACAAAAAAGTCAGTTCAATGAACTATTATTCATACCGCCTAATGATTCGGGAAAATGAAGACAATCACATATTGAAATGTCGGCGATTATTTCACAAATATGTTGTTGACATGTATGTTAAAATTGAAACGGAGAGATTAACATTCATCAGGTTGAATCAGACCAAACTCCGATCTGAAGAGTATATTCACCTTCGAGATGCGATTAATACTGATGGAAATGCACAGAATGTCGGTCGGATGACTATTCTTCCAGCAACATACATCGGAAGCCCTCGGCATATGCACGAATATGCTCAAGATGCCATGTCGTATGTTCGTCATTATGGTACAGCAGATTTGTTCATCACATTTACATGCAATTCGCAATGGATAGAAATCAAGCAGGAGTTATTCCCTGGGCAATCACCCATTGATCGTCATGATATTACAGCCAGAGTCTTTAGACAAAAGTTGAAATCTTTAATGGATTTCATCATAAAACATTATGTGTTTGGTGAGACACGCTGCTGGATGTATTCTGTGGAGTGGCAGAAACGAGGATTGCCACATGCACACATTTTGATTTGGTTGGTTGAAAAGATAAGGCCAAATGAAGTTGATGCAGTGATATCAGCTGAAATCCCTGATGTACAAGTAGATCCTGGATTGCATGAGGTAGTTATCAAAAACATGATACATGGTCCCTGTGGAACTCTTAATCAAAATTCACCGTGTATGATGGATGGTAAATGTTCAAAACGATATCCACGGACATTAATATCGGAAACAATTACTGGTAATGACGGTTATCCATTGTATCGTCGCCGATCGACAGCAGACAATGGAAAATCAACAATTGTCAAATTAAATCAAAAAGATATTGAAATAGATAATCGTTGGATTGTTCCATATTCACCCATTTTATCAAAGACATTCAAAGCACACATCAACGTTGAATCTTGCCATTCAGTGAAATCTATTAAATACATTTGCAAATATGTAACCAAAGGGAGTGATATGGCTGTGATTGGAATTGGGGCAGAGAATTCCAATGATGAAGTTACCCAATACCAAATGGGCCGCTATGTTAGTAGTAATGAAGCAGTTTGGCGAATATTTTCTTTTCCTATTCATGAGAGACACCCTATTGTTGTTCACTTAGCTGTGCATTTAGAAAATGGACAAAGAGTGTATTTTACAGCACAGAATGCAGTACAAAGAGCTGCTCAGCCACCATCTACTACATTAACCAGTTTTTTTGAGACATGCCAAAACGATGATTTTGCACAAACATTGCTATATTCTGAAATGCCAAAATATTATACCTGGAATCAATCCTCAAGGAGATTTATACGACGGAAACAAGGAAAACCAGTTGCAGGATACCCAGATGTATATTCCACCGATGCGATTGGTCGAATTTATTCAGTACATCCAAGCAATGATGAATGTTTTTATTTACGGCTGCTATTAGTCAATGTACGTGGCCCAACATCATTCCAACATTTACGAACTGTTGATGGTGAATTGTGTGGATCCTACAGAGAAGCCTGTCAACGTTTGCAATTGCTAGAAAATGACGCTCATTGGGATCAAACTCTCAATGATGCTGTAATATCATCACACGCTTATCAAATACGAACATTGTTTTCAATAATCATATCTACATGCTTCCCATCAAACCCAATTGATTTGTGGATCAAGTACAAGGATTATATGTGTGATGATATTTTGTATCAAATACGGAATAGAATGGGAAATCCAAATATACAAATCAGTGAAGAAATTTACAATGAAGCATTGATTTCAATTGAGGACATGTGCTTGATGATATCAAACAAACTATTAATTCAATTAGGCCTGGCCGCGCCCAATCGTCCAATGCATGATGCTTTTAACCAAGAGTTGCATCGAGAAAAACTGTATGATCTCAACACTTTGAAAGAATTAATTCAAACAAATCTTCCATTGTTGAATGAACAACAGAAGTATGTATTTGATATTCTTATGAAAGTAACAAATGATGAAACTGGAGGGATTTACTTCTTAGATGCACCTGGTGGTACAGGAAAAACTTTTTTGATTTCTATAATATTAGCAACAATTCGCTCACAAAATAAAATTGCACTTGCACTTGCTTCGTCGGGAATTGCAGCAACTTTGCTTGAAGGTGGTCGAACAGCCCATTCAGCACTAAAATTGCCATTAAATATGCAAAGCAATGAAACTCCAACCTGCAACATTTCGAAGAACTCTGCAATGGCAAAGGTTTTGCAGCAATGTAAAATTATTGTTTGGGATGAATGCACGATGGCACATAAAAAATCTTTGGAGGCTTTAGACAGAACCTTAAAAGATCTACGGAGCAATTATAACCGATTTGGTGGTGCATTGATTTTATTAGCAGGAGATTTTCGTCAAACATTGCCCGTGATTCCACGATCAACGCCAGCTGATGAACTCAATGCATGTCTAAAGTCCTCCAATTTGTGGAAACATGTCAAAGTACTTCATTTAAGCAAGAATATGCGTGTCGAGTTGCAAAATGACCAATATGGAAACATATTCTCTAAACAACTCATTGACATTGGTAATGGCAAATTCCCTATAGACACGTTGACTGGCTGCATTAACTTTCCTCAAAGTTTTGTCAGTTCACTCGATCAAAAGATGAACTCATTCAGAAGGTGTTTCCAGATGTTCTCAAAATTACAGAAACCATGATTGGTTGAGCGAACGAGCTATATTGCTGCAAAAAACATTGATGTAAATGAATTAAATTGCAAAATTCAAGAACAAATTACAGGCGAATCAAGGATATATAAATCAGTTGATTCGGCTACTAACCAAGATGATGTAGTCAACTATCCACCGGAATTTTTAAACTCGCTGGACTTGCCAGGATTGCCACCTCACAATCTTCAATTAAAGGTTGGATCGGTAGTTATAATGTTGCGAAATATCAACCAACCGCGTCTTTGCAACGGTACACGGTTAGCGATAAAAAAATTACTAAACAACGTGATAGAAGCAACTATACTCAAAGGGAAAGTATAAAGGAGAAGATGTTCTCATACCGCGCATCCCAATGATTCCGACTGATGTGCCATTTCAGTTTAAACGACTACAGTTTCCAGTGCGGCTTGCTTTTGCGATGACCATAAACAAGTCCCAGGGGCAATCATTAGGTGTTTGTGGTATTAATCTGGAAAACCCATGTTTCTCACATGGTCAATTGTATGTTGCCTGTTCCCGTGTTGGAAAACCATCAGATTTGTTTGTCTATGCGCCAGGTAATCAAACAAAAAACATCGTATATCACAAAGCACTACAATGATAATAAAACTATTTTTTGTTAATAATTATGATTCACATGATTAACAATAAAGCGATTACTTTTAAATCCTTATATAATATGTTTTATTTAATTTTTTATTCACAACGCCCTATCACCAGGGTGACGGTTCTGTTCAGGAGAATTTTTTGCCCCGACTATAAAATACATAGGAACAAAAAACTGCCACAATACAAATCTTTTTGACAGGACGAAGTCTGTCGGGTCCGCTATATATTATAAATGCGAAAGTAAGTATCTGTCGTTGTTACGTTTAGTCGTCTAAATGGCTATACCGATACTGATGGCATTTGAAAAAGAAATACTTTATATCAGTAGGAAGGACACACGACATTCCTGTGGTATGAATAAAAGTTATAGTCACGATGTTTTGGAACTCATCGAATTGTGTCAGCCGGATGGATGCGTGTGT
The DNA here is from genome assembly GCA_031002005.1 of Vandiemenella viatica. Taxonomy (NCBI): domain Eukaryota; kingdom Metazoa; phylum Arthropoda; class Insecta; order Orthoptera; family Morabidae; genus Vandiemenella; species Vandiemenella viatica. The sequence goes on along the minus strand of JARYHS010012988.1, from coordinate 564 downwards.
TGGTCTGTAATGTTATGTCGGTTGCTGATGCTATGTTTCTCGCGCGCTCTGGTGGTGTATGATTTGTTAGTAAATTTCGTTTAGAGACAAATCATATTTTGGTACAGATGTCGATTTGCTCTGCACTGTACCATTACTTTGTGTCTGCGTAAATGTTTCTGGCACCAGCTTATATTGTTTTTTTTTTTTTACATGTCTTGCGGGCTTAATCCTGGCCTAAGTTGTAGCTCTAGCAGAGCCTGAACAGCTAAAGTTATTAGAAAATCCAAGAATCGAATGCTCATGCTGAAGATGAAAAGACCAAGCTGAATTAAAGATGACCTTAGTTAACACTTCCCTTCCCCCCCCCCCCTTCCCCCACACGCATCCCGGCACCTTAGTTTGTTTTTCTGTTTGTATATGTGTTGGAAACTGATTCTATTTATGAGACAGGTTCGACGGTAGAAGATATAGTGATGGCTTTCCTGTTATGTTATGTCGACTTGATGTTGTTTGGGACTAATCATAAGTTACTAAAAGCTTTCTATATTCAATTGTGGCAATGAAATTCTACGTCAGCGTACG